>SKCR01026026.1:0-126859 GCA_019454045.1 Zanthoxylum bungeanum | reverse complement strand
GAGGGTTAGGGGGCTGGATGAATGCTTGAAATGATCAGAGGTAGTGAATGGAAGGGCTTGGGCGTGACTTGTAGGGAATATAGAGGGCTGTTTATGATCTTTAAAATGCTAAGTCTTTTCTTGATGTGTGCTTGATCTCCTTAGGTATGTGTTAGGGGTTTCAAGGTGGAAAATGATGGTTTATATAGGCAAATGTGTGTAGTGGAGGTGTAAGTGTGAATGAGTGAGGTATGGGTGTGAATGAGTGAGGTATGGGTTTGAATGAGTGAGGTATGGGCTTGAATGAGTGAGGTGTGGGTGTGAATGAGTGAGGTATGGGTTTGAATGAGTGAAGTATGGGTGAGGTATGGGTTTGAATGAGTGAAGTATGGGTGAGGTATGGGTATTGAATGAGTGAAGTGTTATTTATTTAATATTTTGTTAAAGTGAGGTGGAATGGTTAAAGTAAGTTTGGTATATGGGTAAATCATGTTGGAATAGTGTAAGGAGGGGTAATTTTAGTGTTATGGTCGTGGGCCTAATGGAGGGTGGGCTTGGTGTTTGATTTATTTTGGTTTTATGGGCTTTGGATGTGGGTTTGGGTGCTTAGGTGGCTTTAGAATGGTTTGGGGTGATTTCGGGTTAAGAGATACGTTTAAAAAATGAACTTTCAACAAGCGAACTCCGAGCGAACTTAAACAACACATGTCAATTCTTGACTTTGCCTTTCCGACAACCGTTTTCCGCGACTCCTACGACCTAAAGGTGGTGCATCCATACGAGACTCCTCATCGGGTTTCACATGCAAAAATGCAATGTCTACAGCCATGCTATGTACAAGACCTGATGTCTCTTATGCTCTTAGCATAACAAACAAATATCAGGCAAATCCTGGTGAGCAACACTGGGCAGCTGTCAAAACAATCCTCAATTATCTGAGAAGAACTAATGATGTGTTTTTGACATACGGAGATTGTTCTGAGATTAAAGTCATTGGTTAATGTGATGCGAGCTTTTAGACCGATAGGGATGACTGCAGATCGACAGGATATCTGTTTACTTTGAATGGCGGTGCTGTCAATTGGAAAAACTCAAAGCAGTCAACTACAGCGGACTCCACCACTGAAGCCGAGTATATTACAGCATCTGAGGCTGCCAAGAAGCAGTATGGATAAAGAAGTTCATCACGGAGCTAGAAGTGCTTCCCGCGTTAAATAATGGCATCACGATGTACTGTGACAACACGTGCGCCATTGCTCAATCAAAGGAACCAAGGTCCCACTAGAAATCCAAGCATGTACTCAGGCGATTTCATCTCATCATGGAGATTGTTGAGAGAAAAGAAGTTATTATAGAGAAAATACCCACAGAAGATAATCTTGCAGATTCTCTGACTAAAGGGCTGACTCAACAAAAGCATGATAGGCACACCCAAGAGTATGGTGTCCAGATTCATACTAGTTGGCTATAGTGCAAGTGGGAGATTGTTAGGGATATGCCCTATACCCAACTTGTGGATGGGCTATATGTACATGTATTTGTGATATTTTCATAAATTAATAAAATGTCAATCTTTATTATACGTGTCTTACATAACTTATATGAATCATCAACACTGTAATAAAGCCCTTGGGGTAATAAGACGATGGCTTCCACGCCTTATGAGAATCATTACTCTTAAATATTCCTAGTCATAGTTTTGTGAATAATCTGGACGTTCACAAAGCGGAGAGACTAGCAAGATGATATGATCCGCCCTTAAGTGGGGTAGCCGATCTCATAGGCTACTAGCGGAGATCCGTCCGCTTGGTGTATCACATGGATGCATGAGTTGCTCGTGTCCATCGAACTAACCGCCAAAAGTTTTCATATGGAGTGTTTATCTCATGTGACTTTGAGAACTTTCATGTATCGATTATATGACTAGTCCTTAGACTGTTTTTACAATCTTATGTGTGGATCAAATAACTTTGACATTCTCCTTCCCCGGTTCAAAAGATCCGGTCATAAGGGTATGATTGGGTCATTTTTTGAAACACATAAAGTTTGTAAATATACAATAAAGAATCGCCACTCTCTCGGATAATATTTTCTTATAAGAGTAGTATTCTTGTTCGCGGGTTGATATTTTTGATCAGTGCTTGAGACTGTGGCGACATCAGAAGAATCATGTGAGATTCTTGGGTTAGCACGATTCATGACATTATCAACATCATACATTTGACCATACGGGTAGACACTTTCCGTACCCTAGGTCAATAGGTGGGGATACAGTGAGGCAAATGACTGTATCATATTTAAATCGCATACAGAATGAGTATATATATTTTTCCTTCTCATTTGGGGGCCTTGGCATGTTGCTAGATGTCAACCTTGGTCATTGAAATCGAACGACCATCTGATCAGAGGATAATTTATGTTTTTTTAATTATCATGATTCATTTCATGTCCAACTTGAGGGGAACCCAAAAGGTCACACACAACAAAGTTGAAATCAATGGTTAACAGTGCACAGTACAAATATAACAACATTTATGATTGCTGTAGGAATTGTTCATAAATGGTTCAATGTGTTTAATTATGGAACAGATCATTTATGAGGTTCCATAGTGGCTTAGGGATTGGTGAATGACGATGGGGGCGCTTTGGGAATTGGAATTAAAAAAAATTACTATTCATATAAATAATAAATATTTTTTTTTGTTATTTGTTTTGAATTCCAATTCGGCCCAAACTCTTATTAGGGTTTTATAATCTCATTAAACCACTAAATTAAGATCCAATGGCTAAGATTAAATTAGATTTTATCCCACATCGGATTCTTAATTAATTTTGTTGTCTTTGGAGCACTATGTAAACCCAAAGAATTCTTCACAAATTTTTACACCAAACCTTTCACATCTTGGGTTTATATAAGTGAGCAACTCTAAATTTAAGAGTAAGCCACTGATTTTGAGGATCCTTAAGTCTATTTGACTAGAGGAACCTCGAGTTAAAAGTTTTGAGGTATTTGCCTAGGCTAGCACCAAGGGCAAAATACCCGTGCACTCAAGGCGTAGTCTTGCCGTTGAGTTTTGGCTTTGGTGTGTGCATCTTTGGAGGCCACACACTTGGGTGGCTCTTTGGAATGTGGAAGAGCTTGTTGAGTTCGAGAAAAGCTTGTAGATTGGAGGGAGGACTGAAGGAGTCTACGGTTTAAGTAAGTATTTTTCTTTCTTTATTTTATTTAGAGTTCTTATGATAGTTATCATGTTTAGGTTTATGTTCTTTGCATGTTTTATGAGTTTTATGCTTAGAATATATAGTAACATGCCTAGGCTTGTAGAATAATCAAAACAAATGGGTCTTGGGCAAAGGGAAAATGGCATAATAATTTTAATTTTCCGCTGTGCACTCGCGGCCGCTTCCCAAAAAACCTTAGAAGTGAGAGAAATGGTAGATATTATATTCTCTTACACAAGCCAACTAACCTTGTCATTAAGCATCTAATAGTTTCTTACAATGGCCAACACAAAAATGTGAATGCCATACCAAAGCATAAGAAATGATAAGCTAAAGACAAGGACTTTGTCATTAAGCATCTAATGCTTTCTTTCAATGGAAAACACATAAATGTGGAGGCCATACCAAAGCATAAGAATGGATTAGCTAATGACAAAACTATTAGGTGTATACTAGCCACCTGTAGACATAATAAATTGGAGAGCATGGCAAGCCATATGGTTTTGTCTCCAAGGTAAATAAAAATCACTATCTCAATAATGATTAAATTACCTTCAATTATGTTTTAGTAATTATCTCATAATTATTTCTAACTTGATTATCTCATAATCAAGATTTGATTATCTCATAATCAAAGAATTCTAGAAAATATTTAGTTAAACTAATTTAACATAGTTTTCATTTGTGACAATAAATATTATTAATCTCATTAATAATATATAAATATAATGTGAGCATATTATTAGACAATCTAATTATATTAGGTTTGCTACAGTTAATCGAGCTAGCACGGGGACCAAATGGACCTACGGTCCCGAGCTCCAATAATTCCAAAATATTAATTAAACTCTTTAATCAAATATTACGAATTATTAACTCCGCGTTATTCCACTAAAAACTCGAAGTTGAACTCCCGTTACCGTAGATGGATAAAATAAACCGACCAACTTCGGTGTCCATCGATATAGTCATTATATATGGATATATCCATTCACGAATATCTCATAAATAGAGCCAGGTCAAAAGTCTGTTAAAACCCTCTAAATATTTTATCTCTTAAGCACCATTGATTCTATAATGAACAATTAATTCATAACAATTATGAATATAAAATGTAAAATGTTCTTCTGCTTCTCGTAAGAAGGAGTGCATTCCATATCTATGTAAAATGTTCCCAGCTACACACCAACATATCCCCAAAATACGTAGTTATTGCCCGGAATGCAACACCAACCTCACCATAGTAAATCAAAGGATATAGCATGTCATGCAGAAGTTCGTAGTACACTCAGGATTAAGATCGAATCCATATTTTTGGCCATCTATTAGATAAAATGAATTTATTCAGTTAACAGATATTAAAAGAATTTCATATTTATCTTAGTCCAGTCCTATATGATCTCATCATACAAGGTGCCTCCATTCCCATGTCACTACATGAACGATCCCAGATCAAGGTCATCATACAAGTATAGATTGGACCGTAGCTATAGATAAACCATAAATAAAGTACCTTTTTGTTTGCTCTCTATGGACTATTTAGATTACTACTCCAGACTTAAATCCTCTTGTGCATCAAACATACACTAAGTCTGAAGGTACAAGAGTAATCAAGGTAAACAAGACAATTGGACAATATGCGATATAAATCAAACAACTTTAATAAAATGAATAATGCATTTATTATTATTACAATAATCAATCCTGTTTACAATATATGAAGCTTTAGGACATAAATCTCAACAATCTCCCAATTGGACTAGAGCAAATGGGACATGTCACGTAATCCTAAACCCTTTAGGTGACGTTCAAACACTTTAGCCGATAAGGTATTTGTAAATGGATCAGTCAGGTTGTCTGCGGATGGAGTTTGCGTGACAACGACATCTCCTCTCTACACTATCTCCTTGATGAGGTGATATTTCCTCTCAATATGCTTACCCCTCTTATGGATTCTTGGTTCTTTGAAGTTCCTCACTGTACCACTATTATCACAATAAAGTGTGGGCGGTTTATCCATATCTGGAAAAACTTCCAGATCTGCCAAGAACTTACGGAGCCAGACTGCTTCCTTAGCTGCTTCACAAGCTGCTGCATATTCAGCCTCCATGGTGGAGTCAGTAATACAAGATTTCTTTATGCTCCTCCATAATATAGCCCCACCACCTAGGGTGAACACTGATCCATATGTTGATTTCTTAGAATTGACATCAGTCTGAAAATTAGAGTCTATATATCCTCTCAGAATCATATCTTGACTTGTATATACTAGCATATAATTTCTCATTCTCCGAAGATACTTGAGAATATATTTCACCGCTACCCAATGATCTAATCCTGGGTTGGATTGAAACCTACTGACTACTCCCACTACAAAACAGATGTCCGGTCTCGTGCATAACATAGCATACATAAGACTTCCAACTGCTGAAACATATGGTATATGTCTCATCTCCTCAACTCCCTGAGGTGTCTTAGGAGACAGTTCCTTAGACAAATGAATTCCATGCCTGAAAGATAAATTACCTTTCTTGGAATTCTACATACCAAATCGCACAAGAATATTATCGATATAGGTTGCTTGAGACATTGCTAACAGTTGTTTCTTGTGATCCCGAATAATTTGGATCCCAAGTACATAACTTGCCTCTCCTAAATCTTTCATTTGGAATTGGTTAGCTAGCCAGATTTTCACGTCGATAATATCTTTACATCATTCCCAATGAGTAAAATATCATAAACGTATAACATAAGGAAAACCACCTTACCATCAATGATGCGCTTGTAGACACAAGGCTCATCGATGTTCTGCTCAAAGTTATAAGACTTGATCGTAGTATCAAACCTTATGTTCCAAGATCTAGATGCTTGCTTGAGTCCATAAATGGACCTTTGCAACTTGAAAACTTTTTGCGTTTGACATTGGGTAATGAACCCCTCTGGTTGTACCATATAGATACTCTCATCAAGATTTCCATTCAAGAATGCATTCTTGACGTCCATTTGCCAAATCTCATAGTCATAACATGCGACAATGGAAAGAAGGATCCTGATGGATTTAAGCATGGCTACTGGCGAGATATTTTCTTCATAGTCAACTCCATCTTTTTGGGTATAACCCTTTCCCACTAGCCTAGCCTTGAAATTCCGTATTTTCCCATCTATTCCTCTTTTTCTCTTGTAGATCCACTTGCAACCTATTGGTTTTACTCCATCAGGTTGGTCTACAAGTTCCCAGACTGAGTTAGAGTACATAGACAGACTCCATCTCGAGGTTCATGACTTTGATCCATTCCTCTTTATTAGTGTCTTCCATTGCACTATGATAGGTCAATGAATCATCTATACCATCACAAGATGCAACAACTTGCACCTCACCATTTCCTAGATAGCGTTCAGGTTGTCTTATAACCCTCCCACTACGTCTAGGTGGTATGGTAACTTGATAAACTTGCATCTGACTTTCAGATGTAGAAGGTGTTATGTCTTTGTCAACATTTGACAATGGTGTACTGGTCGTACCAGCAAGTAACTCCTCAAGTAACACTTTACTTCGAGGTTTGAACTCTCTCATATAGTCATCCTCAAGAAATATAACATTTGTCGACACAAATAATTTATTATCTTCTAGACTATAAAAAAATCCACCTCTAGTTTCCTTAGGATAGCCTACAAATAGGCACATCTGTGAATGTCGTTCCAACTTAGTAGTCTTGTTCTTTAGCACATGTGCCGGACACCCCCATATGCAGAAATGTCACAAACTAGCTTTACGACCATTCCACAACTCTAAGGGAGTCTTAGAAACATACTTATAAGGAACTACATTTAGGATATACATTGCAGTTTGCAATACATACCCCCAGAATGAACTAGATAGATTTCTATAACTAAACATTGATCTCATCATGTCTAGTAGGGTCCGATTTCTCCTTTCTGCACAACCATTTTGTTGTGGTGTTCCAGGTGCTGTGAAACAATTCCATGCTCAACTAAGAATTCCTCGAAATCTCTATCAAGGTATTCTCCTTCACGATCTGATCATAAATTTTTGATGCTTTTACCTAACTGGTTCTCAACCTCAGCACGATACTCTTTGAACTTTTTAAATGTATCTGACTTGTGCTGCATTAGGTAAACATAACCATATCTAGAATAATCATCAATGAAAGTGACAAAATATTCATAACCACCCCAGGCTTTTACATTCATCGGTCTGCAAATGTCCGAATGCATTAGCTCAAGTGTTTCTTTGGCTCTTATCCCTTTTCCAGTAAAAGGTCTCTTAGTCATTTTGCCTTCTAGACAGGATTCGCAGACAGGTAAAATACCGAGTCTTAACTGATTTAAAACTATGTTCTTAATTAGTCTATCTATCTGGTCAAGGTTAATGTGACCAAGTCTAAGGTGCCATAAATAGGTATCATCATGAGAAATCTTTTACAATTTAGTTTTAGATCTTTCAATCTTAAACATTTCAGTATTAAGCAGTGATTCATGCATTAACGGTCTTAATACATATAGATTATTTTCGAAATTTCCCGTGCATATATTTAATCCATTTCTACTAATAATAACTGACTTATTATTAAATAAAATAGAAAAACCACATTCCATAAGTTTTGTTACAGAAATCAAATTCCTGCGAAAACTAGGAATATATAACACACCATTCAAACATAAATAACTCTTATTAAAATTTAAATTTGAAACTCTCACTGCTTTTACTGTAACAGTATCCCCTGTCCGAACTTTCATGGTAAAGCTACCTTTAGCAAGGTCCCTCCATGAGTCAAGTACCTACAAATAACAACAGACATGGTTAGTGGCACCAGAATAAAAAATCCATATAGATTTATCATCCTCCACCAAAAGAGACTCAATGACAAGTAAATCGTATTTACCTGTATTGTTCTTCTCTTTAAGCTCAGCAAGGTATTTTGTTCAATTCATTTTCCAATGCCCTTGTTGTTCAGCAAGTGATAAGAATAATTAGTGAACTTTTTGAGAACATATACTAGAAATTTTAAAGAGAGAGAAAGCTATAAGAAAGTGCAGAACTAGAAAGTGAAGAAAGACATTTACACTTAGAATAAGATGAGATAATAGATTGAATAGAAACATGAATTGATAGTAATGAAAATGCATGAGCTGGTAGTAGCAAAGAGAATAGAATGAGCTGAAACGAACATAAGAATAAAAAATAGGCTCAAGCAAGGATTATTCCCTCCTCAGAAAATCCCGTAAAGTAGATCTGGTAATTTTCGAGATCTATGTATGTATAGCAAGTTTTTCAAAGGATGGAAGATAGTTAAATAAGTAAAAGCAGCAAGAACTCCGATCTAGTTGTGAAAATTCCCAATAGGCTTGAGATACTTAGAAGAACATAAGGATTTCAGATACCCTAGCTTAGAATCAAGAAAAGTAAGATTGATATCATAAGAAAAAGAAATTTTTTTATATTAGCTAAGGAGTCCAGAGTAGGTGAAACCGTAAAGTGACCATTGCCCGCCCCGTGGAGGTACTGGATAGGAAAACATCCTAACATGGTCCATCTCATACTTATTTTTAAATAAGTAATGGATTATGCCAGATAGATCGATAAATGACACCAATATAAAAGTATTGAACATCATTTGACATTCAGACTCTACCTTCCCTCATAGACTATAATAGATAAAAATATATATAGAAGGTCCAGTACCCACACAAAATATCACAAAATAGAAATAGAAAACCTTAAGTGATAAGTCTACCAAATAGAGATCCATCAAAACTATAGAAAATAGTAAGAAACCCAAGTGTATCACATGACGTAGACAAACTCATCTGAATTTTGCAACACCAGCAAAAGTCCACAAAATAGACTAGCCATAGTAGTAACCCATATAACCCCAAGAAACAAATTCAGTAATTAGAAGCGTTAAAAATCGAAGGGATGGTAAGGAAGTCCAGTATAGGTCGCGATGTAGATAACGCAGCACGAATATTACAACACAAACAGAAACTACAGAATAGTTGATAGAGTTGTGTAACCCCAAGCCATGGCAAGACCTATATGACACTCAATAGTACATACAAAAAAAATTTCCTCTATTACAGTACCAACCCCAGTAAGTGTTTAGACACTCACCAAACTATCGTAGAGCCTCAATAAGTAGTAGCGAAATTGTTTTCCCCATATCTTTATAAGATGTGCATATCCGTCTCCCGCATACGAAATTCAGTATAGCCCCAAATGAGTATATAGTTAGTAACCCAGCAGAATAGATGCAGCGTTTGACAACACCCTAGCCATATCAGTTGAATATATGAGAATCCAGATGATACATGTAAGCTTACATTTCCTGAAGAGTGTAAATGTTTCAAATGTCTCTTAAGTTTATCCAAATTTAGCAAAGTTATCTTAGCTTGCTACAAAACTTAAAGTGTTTGAAGAAATAAGGACTCACGGAATTCGAGTACTTGAAGAAGGTACAACATATAACATGTATGGGGGTAAAATATATATTTTTCAAGACCTTTCTATTATGCCAAAAAGGGGAGTAAAGAAAAAGAATAAGATGAAACTATCTAGGAATAAGTAACCAAGTGAGTTTAATACGATTTGGAGTAAGATTATGTTTAGGAGAATTCCCAGTAAAGGATAGTGCGGGTAACGATAAAGAGCTGAACTAGAAGAGAGGCTAGATCTTACATATAAGCGACCTTTTAATATTAGTACTTCTGCACGATAACTCGAAATAGATTTTGATTACTCGATCCTCTTCCCAGTCTTAGTTAGATAGCCCTGGTAGCGACCATATCATCATCTTGATGATGTTCCCAGGAACAGGTAGACTCCATATGTAGTATAACATCTTTAAGGTATGGCTAGAATCATTTTGTCCCCAAAAAATGAGGCATTACCCTTAGGATAAGGCATATGAGGCATAAAAATCACGAAGGCCTCAGATACAATATAAAGCATAAGAAGAAGAGAGTGAATCTAGGCAATAAAGTAGAAGTGAAATTATCGAGAAGATACAAGGAACAATAGAGTACTAGTTAAATAGTGACAAAAGTACATGAGCAGCAAGATGTACTTTCAGTTTCAGGCTCAGCAATACTACATACCTTGGTACGAATCTAGCCTATAGCGTTAGATATAACCAATGGTGTAGAATACTAGACTTTTCCATTCAAGAAATGAAGAAGAAGTGTTGCAGAAGGAGAATTATAAGGGGTATGACAATGTGATTCCTATTTGACAAAATAAGGCCAAGATTCCATCAGTTACAGACCTGTAGGAAAAATAGTTAGTACAACCCGTATGCTTCCTAATGTGATGCACCCAGGTAGAAACAAGACAAAAAATGACTCTTAATAATTTAGTAGTAGCAAAACATGAATAAGGATAAGAAGACTAGGTACCCAGATGTTTTACCAGACGGTGAATCATGGTAAAATAGTAAAAGAACTATATGGACATAACAAAACCCAAGATTGAACAAGGTATAGTACACCAGAATGAGGTTACCACAGAATAAGCAATACAATGTCTTATTCATTGATGAGCGATAACATAATATTTAACACCGACAGAGAGACTCCAAGGTAGATGATCAGTGGTAAACACAAACGTAACGCAAGCGCACGTATCGCTCAAGTAGTATAAAATGTATCGATCCCACGAGGACTTAATACCTAAGCTATTAATTTATGAAGCTAAATGTCTACGAGTATCTAATTGATTGATTTTTTGTGGGATAGTGATTTTAAACTAAAGACAAGTAATTAAAACAAAACAACAGTAGATTTTAAGTTTTAAACAATGATATGAAAATATCCAGGGTTGTGAATCCTTCCAATATCTTTTATAGATGAAGTGATTATCTCATGTTTGTGCAATATATCAGTTTATTAATCTGGAACATGAAGTTATGCAAAAGCCTCTTCCGAAAGTAAGATGTAAATACCCAAAGTAACCCAATTAACTATATTCCTATGTTAATTAAGAAACTTTGAATTCATTAAGATTAAGTTCAAATTATGGCTACCCCCGCCCGACATGTATATTCCTATCTTGTAATGAAATCTACCTAAGAGACATTTACCCCAAGGTGAGATCGTGAGCTATTGAGTCTATTGCTAAAACCTAAAATCTTTTTTCCAAGTTCATTTTAAGTTTACCAAATCAATCTTATTAATGGCCAGTTAACAAGAAGCATTAAGCTTAAGACTCAATAAATAAACCAATATACTACCCAAAACATAAAATAACCACTTATAAAACGGTGATATTGGAATTCATCACAACCCTAGATAATATTTTTAGTTACAAAACATACCTAAAATTACAAAATGCATAGTTAAACAAAATTATATAACAGAAAATTAAAAAGTAAAGAAAATTACAACAATAAAAGAAATTGCTGGAGCTAGGGGTTGACTTTTAATAGTTCAAATATAGATTACTCCCTTATCAATTAATCATTTCTTGAATTAATTATATTAAAACCAACCATATAGACGGTGAATGTCATTTGTCCAAAGTCCAACCGACCATATAAGCGGTAACAAAATCATATAAACCGACCATGTAGGCGGTAACAAGGTTAGCACCTAAATCGATCATATAGGCGGAAACTAAGTCCAATAATGTAAAACCGGCCATATAGGGCATAAATAATTAATTCAATTACTTATTTAAATTAAGGGAGTAAATCTAAATTATTATATGAAAGTTTCACCCCAGACTCCAGCAAAGAGATTACCTACTACTGATATAATTAAAAACACATAAAACTTTATAAAATAAATAAAGAGAAAATACAAGAAAACTTAAATAAACATGCAAGACACTTTCTTTTAGGTTTTCATGGAGAAATCCCCCAAAGAAAGCATGAAAAATTTACAAAGTTTAGCTTGATATTTATAGGCAAATCTAAAGGCTTCCACCAAATTCTCCACCAAACATGGCACCAAATGCTCCACCAAATATGCAAGCATGTTTGGTGGAAATTTGACAATTTCTATTTTTCATTTTATTTTTATTTTATTTTTGAAAATGACTTTAATAATTACACATAATACACTTACAGATATTTTATCAATTTTGGTCATGAAAACTTCAGAATTCGAAATTATTATGAACTTCCAAGTTGTAGATCTTTGAGTCTTCTTTAATTAGGAACCTGAATCACCTCAATATGATATCGGAGCGGAAAGGTATGGCCAAAATACAGAAATTGTGCAAAGTTGAATTTTCTGAAATTGTACTTCGTTAGAACGTCATTTCAAGTTTCCAATCTCCAAAATTCAAATGTCAAGTCCAGTTTTTGCCCTTATTTGTTCCACATTTCGTCCTGAAGGATTCCATTAAGTCTCGATTTTATTTTATCTGCAAAATAAACTAAAACACATCAAAACGTTCATAAAACTCGAGAAACTATACAAAATATTCAGTAAAAAGGGCGGTAAATATTGATATATTTTCCGCTCTTCACACCCCAAAACCTAACATTTTGTTAGTCCTCGAGCAAAACAACAAAATAAAATGCAATAAACAATTAAAATTAAACTAAGCCACTTTCGTAGGGATCACGGTTGCATTTAGCGTATGCAACAAGCCTTTAAACCCCTAGGTGTCCCTAGTAGACGAGTTGTAGTCTCGTGAGGGCTTACAACAACGATACCTACAAACGTCAATCTAATGTACACAAAAGCAAAAAGACAAGAGAAAAGAGAATAAACAAGTTAGTGACTAAACAAGTGAAACTTCTTATCTAAGTTAATAACTGTTTTCTTTCTTTCTAAATTACTAAATAAGTAAATTCTCCGATTATTTTTACCATTCTCCATATACACAACCAACAAGGTATTAATCAGCTCATTGTGCCCACAATATTCATAAGTGTAGTTGAATCGAGAGTAATATTTTTGTCCTAAAGTTATATCAGAATTCACACATTTTTTAGCAATGGAAATTTATTTATTTATTTTTTGATGTTTTTTTTACAATATCTTCAATCCATGTAGCGAGCTTTAGTTCAGTGACTCCCAAGCCAGTTGGCTTTAGGGCACTAGGTGTTAAGACACCCTTACAGACTTAATTACTTAGATTTCAGATATATTTCTTTCTTTTTTTTAATTAATATACAACATCTTCAATCAATGTAGCGAGCTTTGAGCCAGTGACTCCCAAGCCAGTTTGATTTAGGGCAATAGATGTTAAAACACCCCTACGGACTTAATTACTCAGATCTCAAATGTTTTTTTTATTCCATCGCTTTTTTAGATGCTTCCTCCAATTAAACTAGAGCACTGAATATTACAAACTTTTCAATTACAATTCATGATGGTTTGTTACCATGCATATTGATACTACCTGTCAACTGAGCATACGAAGATCCAATTTAATCAGTATTATGGAGAATTCATAAATTAAAAAATTCAAAAGGAAATAAACAAAAATTAACTTGTTACGAAACAGGTTGAAATACGTCTCAAGAGTGGAAATTTCTTACACAACTATCTCACACCAATTTTGTTGGAGATTATCTAGGTCCCAAGGATCATAAATCAAGCATGAAACACAAGTGAATACATTCGAGAAGTCGCGGAATACTTACATCGATCGGTTGTGCGACGCAGAGGCAACAAAAAATGAAATTTGCTCACTGGTTTCTACTCGGCAGTGGCTGCTGTTCTACTCACTGGTTTGTGTGGCAGTGGGCTGCATTTTTCTCCTCATTTTCGGCCATTGGAGGTCCTTGAAAAAGCTCCAAGCTTCGTCAAATATTTCCTGGCTCATGGGTGGACTTCCATATCACCTTCGCATTGATCCCGGAGTGTGCTAGCACTCTTGTTCTTGCCACAAAAATGCACTGCTTCCCTTCACTGCTCACGGTTTTTGCCCAGCCAAAACAGAACAACAAATGCGTGAGAGAGAGGAAGAAGGAGAAGAGAGAGAGGAGGGAAAATGTGTTATGCGTTTGGTGATTACCAAAAGTGTATCTAATACACTTGAAATGAAATTCAATTTCATTTCCAACACATTTAGCTTTAATTGCCAACCACACACATCACTCATCACATCAAGTCACCTCAATCAAGTTGTCAAGTCACATCACTCAAAGTGACAAGTGATTTGACGCTTGATGCGACTAGCGATTTGACGCTTGATTTGACTTGCGTGCCGCACTCGAATTCGAAAATGCGAATGCGCTCGCAAATAATCTCGGGCTCGGATTCGCTAATTCCAAATTAACGAATTTTCGTTTGCGTCGTAATTAAATGATTACGCCTAGCGAAATCATTATTCACATCGCTAACGAATTAATTCTAAATTAACTCGTTTGCCCGAATTAAAATCTAATTTTAATTCCGCGTCGAAATCCAATTTCGTTTAATATATCAAATATATTAATTTATCGATTAATTCCAAATTAATCGTTCTCTCTCTTTAATTGATATTTTATCCCAGATAAAATATCTCCGCAATTAATCCTAGATTAATTTTCTCTCTCATCTAATTAATCTCAGATTAATTAAAAGTGCGAGTCATACGTCATCGGTGAATCTTTGGGAAGCGACCCATGAGATCCCCAGATATGTTGGCAGTAAATTCGGTCGTCGGACTATCCGAATACGTAAGTACCTCGTACTACGTTTATACCGAATTACAGGACAAGGTTGGCTTCTAGCAAAGCCCCATGCCTCCCCAATTCTCCGGAAATATCCTTACAGGAATAAAAGATCTATATCAGGCGTACTATACGTAGTATTGCGTATTTCTGTCCTGTATCAGATGATCATATGCAAGGCCTGGGGCTGGTACAGTGTCTGCCCCGTACGAAGCATATATCGGATAACGAGCAACTAGTCTCTTTAATATCAGATAATCATGACCAAGTCATATTATCCCGACAGTTGCAACCTTATATAGAGAACCAGTTCTGTATCCCTGCGCGATCATCAACTCCATATGATTGGAGTGACACTTCCATCTCGACATCACACCCAACACACTATGATTCTCGATATATCCAGAATTGGCGTACACAGAAACCGGTTAAAGCCCTGGACGACCTCAACCAAAGTATATTGATTGTCGTATGCATTTGCAGTGCAAGTCTCAGGTTAAGACCAAATACACCTACTCTGATTGCAGACTCCTATAGACACATAGTCATACTACCAATGGGATTCCGCGGGGTCTATCCAGAGCGAAGCTGTTTCCCGTACCATCGGTAAAACACAACATCCTATTACACTTGCATGAGTATCCTATACCCAAATATATGAGAACTATGCTGTTGTGCCCTCACAACGCGCACAAGTGTAATACTAGTCTTTTACGCATTCATCGATGTCCAATCTCGATAATGCTCTGACTAGGGATATTTAATGATTTATCCTTCGTGGATTGATACTGTCTCATATCATTCTCAATCCAGGAACAAATCACAGGGACCTCCTATCATTTATATATCTAGGTGATCTAATCACAAATGATAATAGTGCAATTTCCTTTGTCACATAATTAATTTGTACAACAACACCGTGATCTGTACAAATAGTGACGCTATGTGTCATAATTGTCCAACAATCTCCCACTTGGCCTATAGCTAGTCACTCGAGTGCTTGACACCCGAACTATGTACGGTTGGCTCAAACTGCTGAGAAATGATTTCGTCAGCGGATTTTCATGATTATCATCTGATGCGATTTATTCGATCATCACATCGCCACGATGTATGATCCGAACGAATCAGATGAATATCGAAGTATGTATCTGGATCGTTGATGAGACCATTAATTCTTTAGCCTGTGCTCAAGCCTAGCTCAACTGCTAACAAAATTATATCTAATCTAATTAGATTTATTATCGACCCAAAAGGCTTCTATTGCCGCTTCAGCTGCAGCAAAACTCGCATTTGTTGTTTATTCGGTAACAATATCTTGCTTGGAAGATTTCCAGCTCACTGTATCGTTATTCAAACTGTATAGTACCGTTGGCGACTTATAGTCATTTTCAGGAAAGCCAAGCTTTCACCGATTATTTTATGGGAATGTCATTTCCAAGAAATGACATATTATCATTATTATTCAGGACATTCACTGTCAGCACGCTCCCACTAACTTCCTTATATACACAAGAATCGTTTCGTTTTGAATTAAATCATAAACTATTATGATTACATCAAAATGATAATTCCAAGAACCTAATGCTTGCTTCAATCCATACATGGATCGAATAACCTGCAAACCTTGTTTGCTAGTTTTGGTACGACAAAACCGACAGGATGTTGTAAACATCCTCCAAAAGGTTTCCGTTAAGGAAAGTGGTTTTGCCGTTCTGCTGCCATATTTCATAAATGAAACATGCAGCAACAACAAGCATTATCAAATGGATTTACCGTGGCAACAGGTAAAAGGTTTTGTCGTAATCAACACAATGTTGATAACGATACCTTTCCACTAAAAGCCTAGCTTTATACGTTGGCATGTTGCCATCCATGTACGTTTTCCTTGGAGACTTATATGGTACCAATAGGCACAATACCTTGCGGTACATCAACTAGTGTCCAAACGTAGTTGGTATACATGGAATCCATTTCGGACTCATGACACTTTGTCATAATTAGGAAGTCGATACCTTGTATCACTTCCTCATACGTAGTCAGTTGGTATACCTCAATAAGATTGACATCTTTATGAGGTGAGATCAGAAACCCATACCCTAGGTTGTTTTCTGACTCTCTCCGAACTACGTGGTTCTTGTGTATTCAAAGATTAATGATATAGTTTCATCCTTGATGAACTATTAGTGTTCCATTAGGATTCGATGCCTAGAATAGTATTACTCCGATTTTCATTGAGTTATACTATCCTCCCACTTACCACTGCATATCGGTATTCCTCTTTAGGAAAACCGCATGGTGAGCAACAATTACATTGTTCTCATGTGAGTTATATAAGTACAATACTTTGGTATCCCTAGGATAACCTACAATTGGCACGAAATCTGTCAAACAGATTTTAATGGAACCTTATTCTAAATAAGTTCTGCTCTGATTATGCTTATCCGTTGAAGGAAATGGTAGCTCAGAGCGACTCATGATTAACCTTATCATGTCCAACAAAATTCGGTCACTTAGTTCGGACACACCTTCAAACTGACGTGTTCCGGGAGGAGTCCTCATTGAAAGAATACTATACTCTTTCAAGTATTTAAGAAACTTACTGCTTAAATATTTTCCATTACGGTCTTACCGTGACGGTTTAATACTTTAGCCGATCTGTTTGTCTATTTCGTGTCGAAACTGTAAAAGTTTCTGATTTGTGTTCTTCAAAACAAACACATAACCATAACGCGATGCCACATCTGTAAAGGTCACAAAATATTCATATCCACATCTAGCTCATAGCAGATTCTGAACATCAGTATATACTAAGTATTTAAAATCCAATTTCAATACTAGTAGTGAACATAATCTTGACAAAAATATTTGAAGTCAGAGCCTTGCTCGTTCTTCAATTCCTTTTTGGGATATATCCTTTATCTTCCCAGAAGATTATAATGATTTTGCCTTTGCCCTTTTTCAACATTCTAGAAGCCTTTGGCCAAGCCTTGGCCTTCTAGAATATTGCGCTACTTGCCTAATTGCAAATTTTTACTTTGTCTCATTGAGAATAGTCATTAACTCTCCAAGAGTTTACTATTGCAATATTAGTACTTCTTAAATCTAAGTATAGATTTATGAAGATCCTTCAATTTCATTATCATACTTTAAGGATCTAATCCTTAGTTATGATTCAAAAATTAAAGAGTCTACTTCGGTAAGTATAATGGATCAATCACTTAAGTTATCATCACATAATCTTCCAAAGATTATGCTCTACTATTTGCTTAACTCCGGGCTTAGGCTTAATATATTATTTTATCAAATAAAATAAATTATTAGTTTCCAGGACCATCCTGAAATTTTATTCCCAATTTGAAAATTAAACCATTTAAATACATTTTCCCTAGGATTATGTTTTAAGTGTCAATCTTTTAATTTTATCTTGATTTTAATAGTCTAACTATTTAATCAACGATTTGTGGTACTATATATTATAATGATTATTATAGTCCAACTATACAATCAAATATAATTTAAATCAATTAACCTCAATTATATTGATTACTATAGTCCAACTATAAAATAAACTATTAATTGAAATTAATTAATTCAAATATATTGATTACTATAATCCAATTATATAATCAACTATAATATAGTCCAACTGTTTTATTAAAACAACAATTTAAATATTAGTCCAACTAACATTTAATTTATATGACGAATGATGTTTGTTTGAGCGCGTATGGCGAGTAATTGAATGAATATTGCAAATTCAATCCTTGCCTCCCACTATTTTTCGGCGAGCCTCTAACCCTTTGTCGAGTACTCGGGAAACCGTGTTTCCTAGCGGGCTAGGATCCCGTTAAATATCACACAATCTTGACTTTGGCCAACAAATTGTATGATAATTAACTAGGTAGATCTCTAAGATCAATTGGATCCAATCCAATTCCTAGATCCAGTAGGCGGACATCCAATTCCTAAACATATATTTTATATATGCCAATACATCCAATGTATTACCTAACCTTTTTCCTCTGGATCAACTAAGCCTTGGCTTTAGCACAACAAACTTAGTGATCCCAGTCAAGCGCGACCCATTGACCATGGAAAGCTTCGTAATCAATGTCGATGGACAAGAAGTGGTCTTGACTTTGGCCAACAAACCACAACTTGGACAAGACACTAATATGGAACAAAGCCTTCGTGATTCAAACACATCCTCGACAGAGAAAGGCCTTGACTTTGGCCAAAAAACCAATGCTGTCTTAGATCTTGAGTGAGAATCACTCAATGGAAGGAAAAACGCTTAATATTATGCGAGGCTTTTTCGAGTGCAAATTGGCAACCAATTTATTATCTTTGTTAAGGTCTCATCATCATGCATTCTAAACACATAATAAAGCGCATATGAAAAACAATAATGATATGCAGATGTATACTTTACAAATTGATCCTAGATCAAATCTCTCACTTTCTCTCTCCAGCTAGCACATGTATTACTTCTACCCGTTACACTACACTTCTAAAGAAACCTCATTTACATTGAGGGGAATATGTGAGAAGAGAATACAAAGAATAAGGGGGTGATAAGGCTGGACACGCAGGTCCAATTAATAAATCAAATTTATTACAACAATTTCTAAAATTGCCCCACCCATCTAATATCCATCCGATATACATTATTCATGCATCGTAACCATGTATTCACACAAGCATGTTATCAATCAATCTAATCCAATTAATTAATATGATAATTAGTGATCATCCAATGTTCAAACAATGATTTGATTTTGTTCGAGTCACACTCGTTTTGCGAATAAGTACTCAAAGTACGAATTCTTGAATTAAATTAAACTACAACATTAAATCCAATTTAATATGTATTTAATACTAATTCACTATTTAATTCCAAATTAAATACTACACTTTATTAATAAACCTTTTACGACTTAAATTCCAAATTTAATCGCAACGGGTCTCAAAGCCCGATTAATATCCAATATTAATTTAATTAAAGTCCAATGGGCTTTTAATTAATTTCTTAAGGCGTGGACTTTTGGTCAACTCGGGTCAAACCCAATAACCAAAGTCCAATCCGGGAGTTACCCCATAAGCCCAGAAATCAATTTAGGCCCATTAGGCCCAATTAAATTTTAAAGGTCCATTAAGTCGCATTTGGGCTTTATGGAGGCGGTTTTGGGCCCAATTGGATCCAATCCATTGGCCTAAACCTAACTTGGTACAACCAAGCCCAATTAGCCCAATTTCAACATAACAAGCCCAAATCCAATTTAAGGCCCAAATAATTAAATCATAAAAGTCCAATTTCATAATCTAATTAATCCTAAAGTGTATAGCATTATTAATTACCCAAATCAATATTTCCAAAACACCAAATTTGTACAATTAATCATGCTCATTATTATTAAATCATGTCCAACACAATTTAACAAAATCAAACCCATTACATGCTTTACTACTCTCGGCAATATGGACTAATTTTATGTCAATTTCGAATTCAATCCAATTAAATCCAAATTAATATTAAATCAACATCCTCAATCGTTTCAAGTCATCCAATGATCAACGAAACAAAATTACCAAGATTTAGGGCATACTCCTTTTCGGCCAACACATCAAAATTGGGGAAAATTGTTCCAAACATTTTTTTAATCAAATTGATCCAATCAATCATCAATTAAAACACATTCAAGCATACTTAATCATCCAATTTCATAATTGCATGCTCAAATTCATTTTACCCAATTTCATGCTTTGTAACATACTCGGCAATTTGGGGATTTTACGTCCGATTCGAATTCAATCCAATGAATTCCACAATCGACATTAAATCATATTCCCGAATGATTTCAACTCATCTAATGAATCAAAAATAAAAAATCCCAAGACATTTAGGGCATCACATTTTCGGCCAAGGTAAGAAATTTGGGGAAAAATGTTCTAAACATAATTTCAACAAATTGATCCATCAATCCTTAATTCAAACACATTTAAGCATACTAATCAATCCAATTTCATTAATCATGCTCAAAATCAAGTTTACCCAAATTTTAAACCCTAACAATTTTTTGTTGGAGATTATCTAGGTCCCAAGGATCATAAATCAAGCATGAAACACAAGTGAATACATTCGAGAAGTCGCGGAATACTTACAAATTTCACCTGATTAGTCAAATTAAAAACACAAAATATTTTTTATAATTTTTTGAAATTTTGTTTTGACTAAAAATCAAGTAAAAATAACACAACAAAAAATAAAAATAAGATACTAGTTAACTATTCCCCTCCCTCAAACCTAATTCAGACATTGTCCCCAATGTTTAAAAAAATAGAAGAAGAGTTTAGAGGATTGTACCGGGTTAGCTGGTATTAAACGTCTAAAAAGAAAATTGAAGGTTAAGATCCATATTTATCCGACGCTTCTTACCACGATCATTATCGAACCCGTTTATCTTCGAAAGGATATGGTCAATTTGTGGTTCAAAGGCTAAATATTGGTCAATTAAATCATGGGCAGTTCTGGCAGTGAAAAAGATATCTTTTACAGGTTTTGACATGAACCCATTTCTCCGGGCATCATCAACAAACACACAAAGAAAGTCATAAAATCCATCAACATTAAACAGTCCAATTGGTTTATGGTGTATGTTCAAGTTTGCCCAAGATAGCACTGTAAAAATTTCCTCTATCGTGCCCAAGCCACCTGGTAAAGCAATAAAAACATCGGCACGATTAATCATTTCCACAAGTTGTTCAGACATACATGACATAATGCATTTCCACAAGTTGTTCAGACATACATGTCAAAGATCTAATAATGTTTACAAGAAGTAACCGCTTGAATGACGTCTATGCGTCAGAGACAAGTTTCCCATCCAATTTTCTTATAAATTGGCAAACAAGGTCTTTTAAAGTCAGATTCCCGAGACATAAATGTTGTATTTCTTTTCGAAATTGTGCATATAACATGAGAATTATGTGATGCACATATCCACTGGAATGCGTCTCAAGAGTCAATGATATGTCATCCAAAGACTTATTACTCAAGCCATCCCTAATGAATTTAATTTTATCTTCACGGTTATCAGACACCATTCCCAAAGAACGACAACGAGTATTACATGTCATGCGTGCACATTTATAGCACACCCATTCTTTTAGCTCTTCTTTTCTTAGCATATGTGCTTCTTCCTAAACCAGACAGATATGAAATAAAAGAGTCAGAGAACTCACCTACCAATCGGACTCGTGCTTCAATTGACCAACGAATGTCATTAGGAATACCTTTGATCATGAGAAGTCTCATTCGTTCCATGCGAGCTTTGTAGACTTTCATCAGAGAGTTTTGAGGGAGAGAAGGAAATAACATATGAAGATTTGCGAGAACGTCTTCCATATTGAAATGTGACTTTACCTACACAAATTAAACACACAAAAATGGAAGAGTCCAGTCTGGTGGTACTATGATGGGGGAATAGACCAACTTTTATTTCAAGATCCCAAAAGTTTCGTGACATTCTTTGGTGAAGTTGAAAGACATATCTTTCTCCAGCAGATGCACATAGGTTTATCAATCTTGGAGAAGTCTTTGATAAATCTCCTGTAAAATCCTGCATGTCTGAGAAAACTCTAAATCCCTTTGACAGATGATGGTGGAGGTAGTTTTTCAATTGTATCGATCTTTGCTTTATCTACCTCGATTCCCTTTTGTGAGATCCGATGTCCCAGGACAATGCCTTCCTGTACCGTGAAGTGGCATTTCTCCTAATTGAGTACTAGGTTGGTATCTTCGCATCTTTGTAACACTTTTTCCAAATTTTTGCAAGTAGTGGTCGAACGAGTCTCCAAACACAGAGAAATCATCAATGAAAACCTCCATACATTGTTCCAGCATGTCTGAGAAGATGGCCATCATGCAACGTTGAAATATAGTAGGAGCATTACATAATCCAAATGGCATCCGGTGGAAAGTAAAAGTACCATATTGGCATATAAAAGTGGTTTTATCCTGATCTTCTAGGGCGATGGCAGTCTGATTGTACCCCGAGTATCCGTCTAGATAACAATAGAATTCATGTCCCGCCAATCTGTCTAGCATCTGATCAGTGAATGGTAACGAGAAATGATCTTTCCTTGTTGCTTTGTTCAACTTCCTATAGTCCATGCATACTTTCCATCCAGTCACCGTTCTTGTTGGAATCAGCTCGTTCTTTTCATTTGTGACTACGGTAATTCCTCATTTCTTTGGCACACATTGCATATGACTCACCCACGTGCTGTCAAAGATAGGGTAGATGATGCCGGAATCCAACCATTTGATAATTTCTTTCTTCACGACCTCCTTCATAATTGGATTTAATCTTCGTTGATGCTCAACTATGGCTTTGTACTCGTCTTTCATTAGAATTTTATGCATGTAAAATGACGGACTAATGCCTCGAATTTCTGCTATAGTCCAACCAATGGCTTTCTTATATTCTCGTAACACTCTCAGCAACTTATCTTCCTGCTCTAATGTTAGAGATGAAAAAATAATCACAAGTAAATCAGAAGAGTTTCCTAAGAATTCATACCTGAGATGGCTCAGAAGTAGCTTTAGTTCCAGCTGTGGTGGTTCTTCAATCGAAGGCTTGATTCACTCATTTTTCGGTAGTTCCAAACTTTCCACTTGTGGTGTCGATTTGATATGCTTCCAATGCTTCCGCAAATGGAAAGTTGATATGCTGCCTTTTGAAGATCTCCAGGAATCGAGAAAACTGCTTGTCTAGTTTACTTTTCTGGAGACGCTGTGGAAAAGATGGAGGTGGAGTGAATATTTCTCGATCATTTTCTTTTGTCTCTTTTCCTCCATCTGTGGTTCTGCTTCACTGATTTCTTTTGGAACTGCCTCAGTGAATGCCTTGATTCCAACATTTTTTTTTATTTCAGTACCGCTTTTCAAGTAATGGCTTGACATTGCTCATTCCCTCGGTTCCTAGGATTTGGTTCTGTGTTGCTAGGGAGGGTACCTTGCGGTCTGTAACTCTGAGCATTAGCCAATTGTCATATTTGATTTTCCAGTGCCTTTATAGATGCTGAGTGGCTTTGATTGAATGCTGCAAGGGCTTGAAACATAGCATCGTACTTGGCTTCTTCTTTTTGAACATCTCTGCAAGCATTTCTTTAATTTCTGGTTCTTTTTCATACTCATGGGCTTTGTTCTGCTGTTGGAATCCGGGTGGTGGATTGTTCTTTTGCCCTGAATTATTGCTCCATGCGAAATTGGGATGATTCCTCCACCCTGGGTTGTAGGTGTTGAAATATGGATTGTTCCCTTATCTGTTGAAATTGATGGTGTAATTCACCGTCTCATCATGTTGATTTGTCTCTGGTCCTCCTCCATATGGTAAACTTATGGCAACAGCTATGTTTACAACTTACGTGCTAAGTGTTTGCATGAATTTACACATCTGCTCCAGCTTGACATTCATTGCTGTGTTGGCTCCAACTTCGTGGATTCCTACTATTCGTTGAATCATTGACCGGTGTGAAATCACACCCGTATAATGCAAGCGCACTTATCGTTCAAGTAGTACAAAAAGTATCGATCCCACGAGAACTTAATACCTAGGCTATTAATTTGTATGAGGCCAAATAATTACAAGTATCTAATAGGTTGATTGTTTGATTGTGTGGTGACTTTAAACTTAAAAATAAAAGTAAATAAAATGGTGCGAAAGTTGGTTGAGGAAAATTCAATATTAAGAAACTATCGAAGGTTGTGATTTCTTCCAATATATTTTTAAAGTTGAAGTGGTTATTTCATGTTTGTGTAATATATTGGTTTACTAACCTGGAACACGAAATTCTGCAAAAGCCTCTGTCGATGGTCAGATGCAAATACCCAGTGTAATCCAATTAAATCATATATCTATGTCAATAAAATTACCTGAATTCATTAAGATTAAGTTCCAATTGTGGTTACCCCCGTCTAACAGGTATATGTCTATCCTGTAAGGAAATCTATTAAAGGGTTATCTATTCTCAAGGAAGATCGTGGGCTATTAAGTCTAAGGCTAAAACCTAAAATTCCTTGTCAAGTTTATTTTAAGTTTACCATATCAATCTTATTAATGGCCAGTTAACAAGAAGCATTAAGCTTAAGACTTAATAAGTAAACCTTTATATACCCAAACTATAAAACAACCCTTTATTAATCGATGATATTGGAAGTCATCACAACCCCAGATAACTAACTTAGTTACAACACATAACTAGGGCTAGTACAACTTAAAAATAAAAGACATAAAGTAAAATGCTGGAAAATAAATAAAGAAAAATACAATAAAAGAAAATGCTAGAGCTAGAGGATCTACTTTTATCACTACTATTTTAGATATCTCCCTTAATATAATATATTAACTTGTGTGATATTACCAACCAGCCATATAGGTGGTAACCTGATTAAGTCAAATTAAGTCTGACCGACCATCAATGCGGTATCATTATTTGTCCATAAACCAGCCATATAGGCGGTAATTACCAACCGACAAACCAGGCGGTATCCATGCTTAGTCATGTTAAAACCATTTTATAATTAATTACCAACCGACCAATATAGCGGTATCGTTGTTAAGTCAAGTTTTAAATAGTTTATAAATTATAATTAATGGAGATTAATCTAAATAGCAGTAATAAAAGTTTTACCTTTCATCCTAGCAAGGGGAAGTTACCTCCTCATTGCTGAATAGTAAGAACTGAAAGAGTAAAGAAAGTAAATTACTATTACAAAAAGTAAATAAAATTAATTACAAAACTGAAATTAAAACAAACTAGATCCAAATTCCTTATTATTATCAGAGAGGAAGGTACATCTGAAACTGAAATTTCAAGCTAAATTTATAGGCGTTGATAGGCCCAAAGACGTGGCAAAGACATGGCGACATGTGGCGATGGTGATTTTCGGCACCATAGGATTGTGACACGTGTCACGCGATGATTGGCTGATGATGACGTTGTGATGACATGGCACACTGACTTGGCACGTGGCTGATGTGGACGCCTATTTGGCTAACACATTGATGACACGTAGACGACATGTGGCGATGGTGATTGTCGGCTGCATGTGATGGTGACACATGGCACGTCGCACATTAGCATGATCGGTTGTGATGTTGACACATGGCAGACGCACGTTAGCATCCGGTGCATTTTAGAAAAATCCCTCTGATTGGTCCACGTGTCCCGGTGCACGTTAGCAGAGATGCAGTGTACGTTAGCGATCGGGACGCATGCTGCGCGTCGCGACGTGCGAAATGACCATTTTTTCATTTTTGTCATTTTTCATTGTTTTGGCCCCGAATCACCTCCAGAGAGTCCTGAAACTTTATTTATCTACAAAATAACACTAACACATCAAAATATTCATAAAAACTCAAGAATCTATACAAAACATTAGGTCAAATGAGTTGGAAATAATGATACATTTACCACTCATCACACCCCCAAACCTAACATTTTGCTAGTCCTCGAGCAAACCAATAAGATAAACATCTTTAAAATAAAATTAAAATATGCCACTTTCGTAGTAATCAAGGTTACATTTAGCGTATGCAACAAGCCTTTAAACCTCTAGGTGTTCCTAGTGGACAAGTTGTAGTCTCGTGAGGGCTTACAGCAACGATACCCACAAACGTTTTACAAAAGTAAAAATATAGTAAACTAATGCACACAAAAATAAAAAGACAAGAGAAAAGAGAATAAAGAAGTTAGTGACTAAACATGTGAAACTTCTTTACCAAGTTTAAAGTTGTTTTATTTCTTTCTAAATTACGGAATAAGTAAATTCTCCGATTATTTTTACCATTCTTCATATATACAGCCAATAAAATATTAATCAACTCATTTTTGCCCACAATAGTCAAAAGTGCAGTTGAAAAGAAGGTAATATTTTTGTCCTAAAGTTGTATCAGAATTCACACCTTTTTTAAGCAATGGAATATTTTTCTGATTTATTTTTATTTATATACAATATCTTCCATCCATGTAGCGAGCTTTAGGTCAGTGACTCCCAAACTAGTTGGCTTTAGGGCACCAGGTGTTGAGACACCCCTACGGACTTAATTACTCGGACTTTAGATATATATATATATATTTTTTCTAACATCTTCGATCCATGTAGCGAGCTTTGGGCCAGTGACTCCCAAACCAGTTGGTTTTAGGGCATTGGTGTTAAAACACCCCTACAGACTTAATAACTCGGATCTCAAGATGTTTTTTTTATCCTATCGCTTTTTATGGATGCTTCTTCCAATTAAACTAGAGTACTGAATATTACAAGCTTGTCAATTACAACTCATGTCCGTATGTTACCATGTATGTTGATAATACCTGTCAATTGAGCATATGAAGATCCATTTTAAGTCAGTTTTATGGAGAATTTACAAATTAAATAATCAAAAAGGAAATAAACAAAAATTAACTTGTTCCGAAATAAGTTGAGATACGTTTCAGGAGTGGAAACTCCTTACACAGCTATCTCACACCAATTTCACTTGATTAATCAAATTAAAAAAACACAAAAACAAATTTTTTTTTTTTATTTTTTTAAAATTTTTCAATTTTTTTTTTGTATTTTTCAAAAAATTTTGCACTAAAAATAAAAACAACATACAAACAAGATACTAATCAACTATTCCCCACCCCAAACCTAAATGAGACATTGTCCCCAATGTCTTAAAAAGTAGAAGCTGAGTTCATAAGATAGTACATGGTTAGCTGAAATTCTACATCTAGAAAGGAAATTAAAGGTTGAGATCCAGATTTATCCGACGCTTCTTACAACGATCATCATCAGACCATTTTATCTTGGAAATGATAGGGTCAATTTGTCGTTCATAGGTTAAGATTTGGTCAATTAAATCCTGGGCAGTTATGGCAATGAAGATGAGTTCTTTTAAAGGTTGACACGAACCCATTTCTCCAGGCATCATCAAGAAATACACAAAGAAAATCATAAAATCCATCTGCGTTGAACAATCCAATTGGTTTCTGGTGTATGTTCAAGTTCGCCCAAAATAGCACTGTAAAAATCTCCTCCAACGTACCCAAACCACCTGGCAAAGCAAAAAAAGCATCAGCATGGTTAATCATTTCCACCAGTCGTTCAGACATACCTGGCACGATCAATTCTTCTCCGTTTGATGATCCTATAAGATCCGCCTCTGCCAAGGGTTTTGGAATGATTCTCAAAACTTGACTGCCTCCATCCTGTACGGCCTTTGAAACGATCCCATTAGTCCAAGACTGCCTCCGCCATATACTAGGTGCATATTCTTATCAGCTATGACTCGACCCAATTCATGTGCCGCTTCTACGTATTGTGGCTTAGTACCAACACTAATACCACAAAAGACACAGATATTTACAACTCGTCTTCTTGAAGTAGCTTCCATTTTATGTATGTTTCTTTTCTCAAATCTGGATTCCTTCAAAAGTGCAAAGATGAGTTGAATTTATAACACTTGAAAAAGGGTGAGTATTAATAGCACTAGTATCTTCCTAAAAAATGATTAGTAGCAAAACAGTAAATCGTGAAAGGTTAAAAAGGTCTGAATCCTGTCAGAGAAAATAAAAGAAAACAACAAAACAAATCACAATTATTAGGAAAAGACAAAGAGATATAATATTTACAATAATTTACAGCTTGATTGACGTCTATGCGTCAGGGACAAGCTTCCCATCCAATTTTCTTAAAAATTGGCAAACAAGGTCTTTTTGAGTCAGATTCTCGAGACTTAACTGTTGTCTTTCTCTTTGGAATTGTGTATATAACACGTGAATTTCATGATACACATATCCACTGGGATGCATCTAAAGAGTTTTAGATATGTCATCCAAAGACTCCTTACTCAAGCCATCCGTAATGAAATTAATCTTATCTTCACGGTTATCAGACTCCATTCCTAAAGAACGACAACGAGTATCACAAAACATACGAGCACATTTATACCATACACCCATTCTTTTAGCTCTTCTCTTTTTAGCATAGGTGTTTCTTCCTAAACCAGACAGATGTGAAATAAAAGAGTCAGAGGACTCACATGCCAATCGGACCCGTACTTCAATAATCCAATGAATGTCATTAGGAATGCCTTTGATCGTTAGTAGTCTCATCCGTTCCAAGCGAGCTTTGTAGACTTTCATCAGAGATTTTTGAGGGAGAGAAATAAATTTCTTGTGAAGTTCTGTGAGAATTTCTTCCACCCTGAAATGATTTAACCTGCAAAAACTAAACACACAAAAATAAAAACACTAAATCATAATATATACAAAAATTGCATGGGTTGCCTCCCTGCCACCGCTAAATTTAACGTCGTCAGCTAGACGTGACTTCTCGAACGTTAGGCTGGATCTGAAAGTGTAACACTTTCTTTTTGTCGCTCAAATGATTCTCCCCAGTAGTGCTTGACACGCTTGTTTTTAACTTTGAATGTTTTGTTGGAGACGGGATCATGTATCACAACGGCTCTATCTGGTAAAACCTTGGTGATTAGGAATGGACCTGACCACCATGATTTTGGCTTCCATGGGAAGAGTTTCAACCTTGATTTGTTTAACAGTACCCTCTGCCATGGTTCTACTGGTATGCGCACTAACTTCTCATCATTTCTTTTCTTGGCCTTTTCTTTGTACAATTTAGCATTCTCAAAAGGCTGTATGTGAAATTCCTCCAATTCTTTGTACTAGTGGAACTGTTTCTCTTCTGTTGCTTGTAGTGCAAGAATAGGCTTCTTCAGTACACGTAACGCTTTATCTTCAGGCTCCACAGACAGTTTGTTAGTATAACTTTGCATTCCATTGGAGTTCTGGATGGTCCTATGTATCACATCAAGTCTGAAACATTCATCATTTTCGTCATCCGGTAATTCCATGGCTTTGAAAACATTGAATTTTACTTCTTGGTCCCGTACCCTCATGGTTAGTTCTCATTTTTGTACATCAATAATGGTTCGACCTGTAGCTAAGAATGATCTCCCGAGTATGATCGGCACGTCTTCATCTTCCTCAATATCAAGGACAATAAAATCTGCTAGGAAAATGAATTTGTCAACTTTTACTAGCACATCTTCAATTACAACTCTCGGAAATACGAGCATCTATCAGCAAGTTACAGAGAGACTGATGTGGGCATTGTTTCTCCAATCTGTAATTTCCTGAAAATAGAAAAAAGTATCAAGTTAACACTCTCTCCTAGATCACACAAAGCCCTACCGAAGTTATGTTCTCCTATGATACAGGAATGGTGAAACTGCCAGGATCTTTCAACTTTAGGGGAAGCTTCCTCTGAATGATGGCGCTGCATTCTTCCATCAATGTTATTGCCTCGTAATCTCCCAATCTCCATTTTTGTGAAAGAATGTCTTTCATGAATTTGACATAGCTGGGCATTTCTTCCAAGGCTTCTGCAAATGGGATGTTGATGTGCAGCTTTTTGAAAATCTCCAAGAAACAAGCAAATTGCTTGTCCAGTTTGTTTTTCTGGAGACGCTGTGGAAAAGGTGTTGAGTTTCAATCAAGTCCTAAGGATCATAAATCATGCATAAACGAGTTGAATACATATCAAAGGAGGTGCGGAATAACTCACAGATGCAACAAAGATGAAGTGCGAACTGCTCTCCCTTGCTTGGCAGTGAGCTGCGCGTGTGAGGGGCTGCACGGTGGTGACTGGTTCGGCTTCTTCAAGGTTCGGCCATGAGAGACACCATTGAAGCTCCAAGCTTCAAGCTTTCCAAGCTCACAAACTCACTTCCCTATCACCTTTGTATTCCTCCATGAGTGTGCTAGCACTTAGATCTTGCTACAAGATCAAAATCTTCTCCATTTTGTGTGAAAAACCAGAAGAAAATGAAGAAGAAAATCGGTCAAGGAGACCGTGAGAAGAGAGAAACCATTTTGGCTCCATTTTGCCAAAACCGTGAATGTTGAATCAAGAGAGAGAAAAAGTGATGCCTTTTTGTATTACCTTTCTTTTTTATTTTTATTTACCAAGTAAGTAAATAAAAGATATACAAAACTTTTATTAAAAAGTCAAAAGCAAAAAGCAAAAGCTTTCAATCAACTTTTCACCCATCACTTCTACTTTTACTTTAAGTCACATCACATCACTTTAATAAAGTGAGATGTTGTCAAGTCACATCACTCAAAGTGACAATTGATTTGACGCATGATGTGACTAACGATTTGACGCTTGATGTGACTTGCGTGCCGCGCTCGAATTCGAAATGCGAATGCGCTCGCAATCACTCTCGGGCTCGGGTTCGCTAATTCCAAATTAACGAATTTTCCGTCGCGTCGTAATTAAATGATTACGCCTAGCGAAATCATTATTCACGTCGCTAACGAATTAATTCTAAATTAATTCGTTCGCCCGAATTAAAATCCAATTTCAATTTCGTGTCGAAATCTAATTTCGATTAATATATCGAATATATTAATTTTACCGATTAATTCCAAATTAATCGTTCTCTCTCTTTAACGATATTTTATCCGAGATAAAATATCTCCGTAATTAATCCCAGATTAATTTTCTCTCTCTTCCAATTAATCCCAGATTAATTAAAGTGCGAGTCATACGTCATCGGTGAATCTTCAGGAAGCGACCCATGAGATCTCCGGATATGTTGGAAGTAAATACGGTCGTCGGACTATCCGAACACGTAAGTACCTCGTACTACGTTTATACCGATTTACAAGACAAGGTTGGCTTCTAGAAAAGCGCCATGCCTACCCAATTCTCCAGAAATATTCTTACAGGAATATATAGATCTGTATCAAGCATAGTATACCGTAGTATTGTGTATTTCGGCCCAGTATCGGATAGTCACGTGCTAGGGCTGGGGCTGGATAAGTGTCTGCCCCGTCCGAAGCACATGTCGGATGTCTGGTAACTAGTCTCTATAATCAGATATTCATGACCTGGTCATAATATCATGATTGGATGCGCATCACTCAAGAGCACTAGTATCGTATCCTGCGTGACATCATCTCCACTATGACTGAAGTGATACTTCCGTCTTGACATCACACCCAATACACTACGACTCTCTGATAAACCCAGAAGTGGTGTACGCAGAACCGGTTAAAGCCCTGTACCACCAAGACCAAAGTCTACCGATTATCGTAAGTATTAGCGGTGCAAGTCTCAGGTTAAGACCAAATACACCTACCCTGATGTCGGACTCCCATAGACACATAGTCATAATACCAATGGGATTCCGAGGGGTCTATCCAGAGCGAAGCTGTTTCCCGTACCATCGGTGAAACACAACCTCCTATCGTACTTGCATAAGTATCCAATACTTAAATATATGAGTACTATGCCGTCGTGCCCACAACGCGCACAAGTGCAATACTAGCCTATTCCGCATTATCGATGTCCTGTCTCGATAATACTCCGGCTAGGGATATTTAATGATTAATCCTTCGTGGACTGATACTGTCTCATATCATCTCAATCCAGGAACTAATCATATGGACCTCTCTTCATTTATACATCTATGGTGATCTAATCACAAATGATGAGAGTGCAATTTCCTTGTCACATAGTTAATTTGTACAACAACACCGTGATCTGTACAAATAGTGACGCTATGGGTCATATTATCCAACAATCTCCCACTTGGCACATAGCCAGTCACTCGAGTGTCTAACACCCGAACTATGTACGGTTCGCTCAAATTGCTGAGAAAAGATTTTCGTCAGCGGATTTGCTTAATTATCGTCTGACGCGATTTACACGATCATCACATTGCCACGATGTATGATCCGAACGAATCAGATGATATAGAAGTATATATCTGGATCGTCGATGAGACCTTTAATTCCTTAGCCTGTGCTGACGCCTAGCTCAGCTGCTAAAAGAACTATATCTAATCTAATTAGATTTATTTTCGATCCAAATGGCTTCTATTGCTGCCTCAGCTGCAGCAATAATCCGCATTTGTTGTTATTTCGGCAACAGTTATCTTGCTCGGAAGATTTCCAGTTCACTGTCCCAGTGTTCAAACTTTATAGTACCACAATATTTAATTGTTTGGAAACTTGCAGCAGTGATCCCAGTCACTTCAAGTTCTCCATCTCCATAGTTTAAGACAACATCTTTAGTTCTCTCAGATACTAACAGATGTTCTTAATCTTCAATCCAGTGACTATCACTTGGATTGACCCGATTGTGACTCCATATGCTCGAAGCGTATGAGACACCAAATCAAGTACATTTTAAATGTACAATTTCCAGAGAGTGTTAACCAACTCCAAATCTATCCCAGTAGATCTTTATTCCTCGAATAAAGGTTGTTACTCCCCAGAATTCTACGGAGAATTTCTATTGAAAGCCAAGCTTTCATCAATTGTTATATGGGAATTTCATTGTCAGTGCGCTCTCCACTAACCTCCTTATATACACAAGAATTATTTCGTTTTGAGTCAAATCAGAAACATTATGATTATTTCAAAACGACAGTTCCAAGAACCTTATGCTTGCATTAATCCAAACATGGATCGAATAACCGCAAACCTTGTTTGTTGTTATACAAAATCGTCAGAATGTTATAAACATCTCCAAAAGTTTCCTTTTCAGGAAAGCGATTTTGATCTATAACTGACACATTTCATAAATGAAATACGCAGTTATCAACAAGCATCTTCAAAATGGATTTACCCTGGCAACAGGTAAAAGGTTGAACCGTTATTAACACAATGTTGATAACGATACCTTTCCGTCAAAAGCCCAGCTTTGTACGTTGGTATGTTGCCTTCCATGTATGTCTTCCTTGAAGACGTTTAATGTACCAATAGGCACAATGCCTTGTGGTACAACAACTAGTATCCAAAAATAGTTGTTATACATGGAATCCATTTCGGATTCATGACACTTTGTCATAATAGGGAGTCGATACCTTGTATCACTACCTCATACGTAATCAGTTGGTGTACCTTAAAAGATTAACATCTTTATGAGGTGAGATCAGAAACCCATACCCCAGGTTGTTTTCTGACTCTCTCTGATCTACGCGGTTCTTGTGTATTTGAAGATTAATGGTATAGATTCATCATAGATGAACTATTTATGTTCCATTAAGGACTTCGTTGCCTTGAACAGTATTACTCCGATTTTCATCGAGTATCACTATCCTCCCACTGACCACTACATATCGGTATTCCTCTCAGGAAAAACCGCATGGTGAGCAACAATCACATTGTTCTCATGTGAGATTTACAAGTACTATACTTAAGGTTTCCCTTAGGATAACCTATATAGGCACTGTTCCTATTTGGGTCTTTCAGTTTGGTATCATCCAAACGTTATGCCTGGCATACCCAAATTACTAGAAATGAGAAACCCCGTTTCTTTCCTGTTCATTTCTAATATGTAATCTGTCAAACAGATTATTATGGAACCTTATTCTAAATAAGTTCTTGCACTGTTAAAACTTATCCGTTGAAGGAAATGGTAGCTCAGAGCGACTCATGATTAGCCTTATCATGTCTAACATGATTCGGTTAATCCGTTCGGACACACCGTCACTTTGACGTGTTCCGGGAGGAGTCCTCATTTGAAAGAATACTATACTCTTTCAAGTATATAAGAAACTTATTGCTTAAGTATTTTCCATTACGGTCTTACCGTGACAGTATAATATTATAGCCGATCTGTTTGTCTATTTCGTGTCGAAACTCTAAAGTTTACGATCTGTGTTCTTCAAAAGAAACACATAACCATAACGTGATGCCACATCCGTTAAGGTCACGAAATATTCATGTTCACATCTAGCCTAGATATGGGCTCACTGACTACTCACCATGAACTCCAGGAATAGGGCTAACAGATCGGTGGCACTTACACTATTACCAAGTAAACAGTATTTTAGGTACTTTACCTAACAAACTAGATTCGTAGACTTTATTTGAATAGTCAAATCAGTCCTAGTATCCACTCTTCAAAAGTGTGGATATACGAGTCTTGTATAATTGTGTCCCAGACAACAATGCCACAAATAAGTCTCTATTGATCAAATCAATTTGAGCTATTTATTTGTCATTTTATATGTTTGAGATTTTATTATATTCAAAATATAAATTCTGTTATTCACATAATGTGTTTATCTCAGTATCATCTTTATATAATGAAACACTTAGTGTTCTAGAATATAAAGGTTTATCCACAATGGATTAAGCACTGATATAGAGATAATGTCTCTAGTTAAACTAGTTACATTATAACAGTTCCTAATTTAAGTACACACCCGAAGGGTAGTTCCTAAAATTAGGTATCTACGGTCGAAACAGCGACTTTCGTCCCGTTTCCGATTCGCAGAGCAATCTCAGCTTGAAGTCAGTATCCTGCTCAAAGCAGATTCTGAACATCAATACATACATTTTATGTACCACACTAAGTATTTAAAATCTAATTTCAATACTAGCTGTGAACATAACTAAGACAAACTTTTTAAAGTAAGAGCCTTGCCCTTTCTTTAATTCCTTCTTGTCTGCCATATCCAAATGGTAGTCACTTTGGGATATGTCAATTATCCTTTTCAATATTTCAGAAACCTTAGGCCAAGCCTTGGGTTTTTAGAATATCGAAACGATGTGCACCTCGTGCTACATGCCCAATTGCAAACTTTGACTTTATCTCCTCTAGAATAGTCAATTAATTCTCCAAGAATTATAAATTGCAATTTTAATACTTCTTAAATCTAAAATTAGATTTATGACAAGTATATTAAATTAAGCACTAAGTCATCATCACATAAATCTTCCAAAGATTTTATGCTCTACTTATTTTGCTTAATTTTGGGCTTAAGGTATAATAAGTTATTTTATCAAATAAAGTAACCTATTATTTATTCCCAATTATTTAAAATTTTTTAATCCCAGATTATATTTTAAATATCCAACTTTTCAATTTTATCTTGATTACAATAGTCCAACTATTTAATCAATGATTAGTGGTACTATATATATTATAATGATTATAATAGTCCAACTATATAATCAAATATAATCCCAATTAATTAACCTCAATTACATTGATTACTATAATCGAATTATAAAATCAACTGTAAACTGAAATTAATTAATTCAAATATATTGATTAATATAATCCAATTATATATAATCAAGTATATACAGTCCAACTGTTTATTAAAACAACAATTTAAATATTAGTCCAACTAACATTTGATATAACGACGAAATAATTTAAATGAGCGCGTATGGCGAGTAATTGAACGAGTATTGCAAATTCAACAATTCTTGCCTCCCACTATTTTTCATCGAGCCTCTAACCCTCTGTCGCGTACTCGGGAAACCGTGTTTCCTAGTGGGCTAGGATCCCGTTAAATATCACACAATCTTGACTTTGGCCAACAAATTGTATGATAATTAACTAGGTAGATCTCGAAGATCAATTGGATCTCATCCAATTCCTAGATCCAGTAGGCGGATATCCAAATCCTAAACATATATCTTATATATGCCAATACATCTAATGTATATACCTAACCTTTTTCCTCTGAATCAACTAAGCCTTGGCTTTGGCACAACAAACCTAGTGATCCCAGTCAAGCGCGACCCATTGACAATGGAAAGTTTCGTAATTAATGTCGATGGATAAGAAGTGGTCTTGACTTTGGCCAACAAACCAACAACTTGGACAAGACACCGATATGGAACAAAACTCTCGTGATTCAAACACATCTTTGACGGACAAAGGGCTTGACTTTGGCCAACAACCCAATGCCAATCTCGGATCTTGAGTGAGAATCACTCAATGGAAAGGAAAAACACTTGATATTGAGCGAGGGTTTTTCGCGTGCAATTGGCTACCAATTTATTATCTTTGTTAAGGTCTCATCATCATACACCCTTAAACATGCATTCTAAACACATAATAAAGCGCATATGAAATAAAATAATAATGATATGCGGATGGATACTTTACATTGATCCTAGATCAAATCTCTCATTTTCTCTCTCCAAAGCTAGTACATGTATTTACTTCTACCCGACCTACCCGTTACACTACACTTCTAAAGAAACCTCATTTACATTGAGGGGAATAGGTGAGAAGAGAATACAAGAAATAAGAGATAAGGCTGGACTCGCAGGTCCAATTAATAAATCAAATTTATTACAATTTCCAAATCGCCCCACTCGACTAATATCCTCCGATATACATTATTCATACATCACAACCATGTATTCATACAAGCATGTTATCAATCAATCTAATCAAATTAATTAATCTGATAATTAGTGATCATCCAATGTTCAAACAAAGATTTGATTTTGTTCGAGTCAAACTCGTATTGCGAACACGTACTCAAAGTACGATTTCTCAAATTAAATTAAATTACATAATTAAATCCAATTTAATACGTATTTAATTCTAATTGATTATTTAATTCCAAATTAAATATTACACTTTATAAAATAAACCTTTACGACTTAAATTCCAAATTTAATCGTTACGGGTCTCAAAGCCCGATTAATATCCAATATTAATTTAATTAAAGTCCAATGGGCTTTTAATTAATTTCTTGAGGCGTGGACTTTTGGTCAACTCGGGTCAAACCGAATAACCAAAATCCAATCCGGGAGTTACCCCATAAGCCCATAAATTAATTTAGGCCCATTAGGCCCAATTAAACGTTAAAGGTTCATTAGTCGCATTTGTGCCTTTTGGAAGCGGTTTTGGGCCTAATTGGATCCAACCAATTTTGGCCTAAACCAACTTTGTACAATAAAGTCCAATAAACCCAATAACAACTTTAAAAGCCCAAATCCAATTTTAAGCCCAATAATTTAATTCCAAAAATTCCAAATTTTCAATTAAATTACCTAAAGTGTATAGCATTATTAATTACCCAAATCAAAGTTTCCAAAACATGAAATTTGTCCAATTAATCATGCTTAACATCAATTAATCATGTCCAACATAATTTGATCAAAATCAAACCCAATTAATACATGCTAAAGTCTCGGCCATAAGGGGAAAAAATGCCCAAATCAAATTCAATCCAATTGAACCCAATCAAACATAAATTCAACATCCCCAAATGATTCTAACTAAGTCATCCAATGAACAAAAAATCAAAAATCCAAGACATTAGGGAGCTTGCCAAATTCGGCCATCCAAAGCAATTTGGGGAAAATTGTTCCAAACTAATTTTCAACAAATTGATCCAATCAATCCTCAATTAAACATACTTTAAGCATTCTAAATCATCCAATTTCATTAAACATGCTCAAAATCATATTTACCCAAATTTCAATTTTTGCCAACAATAAGCAAATTGGGGAAAATTGTTCCAATTAATTTTTCATCAAATTGATCTAATCAATCATCAATTAAACAATATTTAAGCATTCTAATTCATCCAATTTCATTAAACATGCTCAAAATCAAGTTTACCCAAATTAAAGTTTTGGCCAACATTAAGCAAATTGGGGAAAATCAATCCAATTAATTTTTCATCAAATTGATTACATATAACTCTAAGTTATCCATATACAAGCATTCTTAAACAAACAATTTGTCAAAATTATGCTTAAATCAAAAAGCCCCAAATTTTGCTCAAGAACCTTAAATTCGTTTTATGCAACCAATAGCTCAAGATACCATTGTTGAGTTTCAATCAAGTCCCAAGGATCATAAATCATGCATAAACGAGTTGAATACATATCAAAGGAGGTGCGAATAACTCACATTGATCGGTAGAGATGCAACAAAGATGAAGTGCGAACTGCTCTCCTTGCTCGGCAGTGAGCTGCGCGTGTGAGGGGCTGCACGGTGGTGACTGGTTCGGCTTCTTCAAGGTTCGGCCATGGGAGACACCATTGAAGCTCCAAGCTTCAAGCTTTCCAAGCTCACAAACTCACTTCCCTATCACCTTTGTATTCCTCCATGAGTGTGCTAGCGCTTAGATCTTGCTACAAGATCAAAATCTTCTCCATTTTGTGTGAAAAACCAGAAGAAAATGAAGAAGAAAATCGGTCAAGGAGACCGTGAGAAGAAGAAAACCATTTTGGCTCCATTTTGCCAAAACCGTGAATGTTGAATCAAGAGAGAGAAAAAGTGATGCCTTTTTGTATTACCTTTTTTTTATTTTTATTTACCAGTAAGTAAATAAAAGATATACAAAACTTTTATTAAAAAGTCAAAAGCAAAAAGCAAAAGCTTTCAATCAACTTTTCACCCATCACTTCTACTTTTACTTTAAGTCACATCACATCACTTTAATAAAGTGAGTGTGTCAAGTCACATCACTCAAAGTTACAATTGATTTGACGCATGATGTGACTAACGATTTGACATTTGATGTGACTTGCGTGCCGCGCTCGAATTCGAAATGCGAATGCGCTCGCACTCACTCTCGGGCTCGGGTTCGCTAATTCCAAATTAACGAATTTTCCGTCACGTCGTAATTAAATGATTACGCCTAGCGAAATCATTATTCACGTCGCTAACGAATTAATTCTAAATTAATTCGTTCGCCCGAATTAAAATCCAATTTCAATTCCGCGTCGAAATCTAATTTCGATTAATATATCGAATATATTAATTTTACCGATTAATTCCAAATTAATCGTTCTCTCTCTTTAACGATATTTTATCCGAGATAAAATATCTCCGTAATTAATCCCAGATTAATTTTCTCTCTCTTCCAATTAATCCCAGATTAATTAAAGTGCGAGTCATACGTCATCGGTGAATCTTCAGGAAGCGACCCATGAGATCTCCAGATATGTTGGCAGTAAATACGGTCGTCGGACTATCCGAACACGTAAGTACCTCGTACTACGTTTATACCGATTTACAAGACAAGGTTGGCTTCTAGCAAAGCGCCATGCCTACCCAATTCTCCAGAAATATTCTTATAGGAATATATAGATCTGTATCAAGCGTAGTATACCGTAGTATTGTGTATATCGGCCCAGTATCGGATAGTCACGTGCTAGGGCTGGGGCTGGATAAATGTCTGCCCCGTCCGAAGCACATGTCGGATGTCTGGTAACTAGTCTCTATAATCAGATATTCATGACCTGGTCATAATATAATGATTTGATGCGCATCACTCAAGAGCACTAGTACCGTATCCTGCGTGACATCATCTCCACTATGACTGAAGTGATACTTCCATCTTGACATCACACCCAATACACTACGACTCTCTGATAAACCCAGAAGTGGTGTACGCAGAACCGGTTAAAGCCCTGTACCACCAAGACCAAAGTCTACCGATTATCGTAAGTATTAGCGGTGCAAGTCTCAGGTTAAGACCAAATACACCTACCCTGATGTCGGACTCCCATAGACACATAGTCATAATACCAATGGGATTCCGAGGGGTCTATCCAGAGCGAAGCTGTTTCCCGTACCATCGTGTGAAACATAACCTCCTATCGCACTTGCATAAGTATCCAATACTTAAATATATGAGAACTATGCCGTCGTGCCCTCACAACGCGCACAAGTGCAATACTAGCCTATTCCGCATTATCGATGTCCTGTCTCGATAATACTCCGGCTAGGGATATTTAATGATTAATCCTTCGTGGACTGATACTGTCTCATATCATCTCAATCCAGGAACTAATCATATGGACCTCTCTTCATTTATACATCTATGGTGATCTAATCACAAATGATGAGAGTGCAATTTCCTTGTCACATAGTTAATTTGTACAACAACACCGTGATCTGTACAAATAGTGACGCTATGGGTCATATTATCCAACAAAAGGTGGAGGTAGAGTGATTCTTTCTGGTTCTTTTTTCCTTTGATTCTTTTTCCTCCATCTGTGGAACTTCTTCTTTTGGAACTTCTTCAATGGATGCCTTGATTCTAACATCTTTGTTGATTTCAGTACCGCTTTTTAAAATGATGGCATGACACTGCTCCTTCCCTTGGTTCCTTGGATTCGGTTCTGTGTTGCTGGGAAGATTTCCTGGCGGTCTGTAATTCTGAGCATTGGCTAGTTGTCCAATTTGATTCTCAAGTGTTTTAATAGAGGCAGATTGGCTCTGAAACATAGCATCATATTTTTTTAACTGAGTCAGTACTTCCGCTATTCCTGGTTCATTTACCTGCTCCTGGCCTTTGTTCTGTTGCTGTTGGAATCCGGGTTGTGGATAGTTCTTTTTCCCTGAATTGTTGCTCCATGAGAAATTGGGATGATTCCTCCACCCTGGGTTGTAAGTGTTAGAATATGGATTGTTCCCCTGTCTATTGAAATTGTTGACATAATTCACCGTCTCTTCTTGTTGGTTTGGTTCTGGTGCTCCTCCATATGGTGAACTTGTGGCTCCAATATTACCTTGCATACCGAGAGTCTCCATGAATTTGTATATCTGATCTAGCTTGGCATTAACTGCTGTGTTGGCTCCAACTTCATAAATTTCAGCAATTCTTTGAATCATGCTCTTTTCTGTTGGCCACAAGGAATTATTGTTGGCCATTTGTTCGATTAAGTCCCATGCTTGATCTTCTCATTTTGCCACCAAAGCTCCTTCAACAACAGCATCAATTGTGGTTCTCATTAGTCCAGAAAGTCCATTATAGAAAGTTTGGACTTGAAGCCATTTTGGAATCTCATGGTGAGGACATTTCCGGAGCAAATCTTTATACCTTTCCTAAGCTTCGTAGAGAGTTTCCGAGTCTTGTTGTACAAATGATGTGATGTCATTCCTCAGTTTTGTTGTTCTGGCTGATGGAAAATACCTTGCAAGAAATTTGTTGGCTAGAGTGTTCCAAGTTGTGATGGAACCTGTTGGTAGTGAATGTAGCCAGGATTTAGCTCTGTCTTTCAAGGAATATAGGAAAATCTACAGTCTCATTGCTTCTTCAGCTCCTCGGTTGTAATTGAAAGTGCGCAAACTTCCAGGAAGTTACTGATGTGGGAATTAGGATCCTCAGTTGCATTCCCCTCAACTGAACTAACTGCTGAATCATCTGAATGCATGCTTTGATGTCACATTCATTTGCTGGTAAGGGAGGGAGTACAATACAGGAAATGAAGCCTTCGACCACCAGAATGGTTCTGTCTCAAATGGGATTTGGTGGTGCAACTTCTAAGGGTTCAGGTTCCATGTTGACTAAAGCTTCTTGGCTTTCTCGCATTTCCCTTCTCAACTGTCTGATGGTTCTTTCAATTTCTGGGTCAAGCGGTCGGAGTTCAAAGCTACTAGTTTGTCTCATGTAGTGTCTGAGAACCTGAAACACAAGAAAATAAAAATAATAAGTAAAAAGAAATTAGATACAAGTAACGTATCTAACCCCAAAACTAATAGTGAAAGATAAATAATTCCCGGCAACGGCGCCAAAAACTTGACCAGTGTGAAATCACACCCGTATAATGCAAGCGCACTTATCGTTCAAGTAGTATAAAAAGTATCGATCCCACGAGAACTTAATACCTAGGCTATTAATTTGTATGAGGCCAAATGATTACAAGTATCTAATAGGTTGATTGTTTGATTGTGTGGTGAATTTAAACTTAAAAATAAAAGTAAATAAAATGGTGCGAAAGTTGGTTGAGGAAAATTCAATATTAAGAAACTATCGAAGGTTGTGATTTCTTCCAATATATTTTTAAAGTTGAAGTGGTTATTTCATGTTTGTGTAATATATTGGTTTACTAACCTGGAACACGAAGTTCTGCAAAAGCCTCTGTCGATGGTCAGATGCAAATACCCAGTGTAATCCAATTAAATCATATGTCTATGTCAATAAAATTACCTGAATTCATTAAGATTAAGTTCCAATTGTGGTTACCCCCGTCTGACAGGTGTATGTCTATCCTGTAAGGAAATCTATTAAAGGGTTATCTATTCTCAAGGAAGATCGTGGGCTTTTAAGTCTAAGGCTAAAACCTAAAATTCCTTTGTCAAGTTTATTTTAAGTTTACCACATCAATCTTATTAATGGCCAGTTAACAAGAAGCATTAAGCTTAAGACTTAATAAGTAAACCTTTATATTACCCAAACTATAAAACAACCCTTTATTAACCGATGATATTGGAATTCATCACAACCCCAGATAACTAACTTAGTTACGACACATAACTAGGGCTAGTAACAACTTAAAAATAAAAGACATAAAGTAAAATGCTGAAAAGTAAAATGCTGGAAAATAAATAAAGAAAAATACAATAAAAGAAAATGCTAGAGCTAGAGGATTTACTTTTATCACTACTATTTTAGATATCTCCATTAATATAATATATTAACTTGTGTGATATTACCAACCAGCCATATAGGCGGTAACCTGATTAAGTCAAATTAAGTCCGACCGACCATAAAGGCGGTATAATTATTTATCCATAAACTAGCCATATAGGCGGTAATTACCAACCGACCAACCAGGCGATATCCATGCTTAGTCGGGTTAAAACCAGTTTATAATTGATTACCAACCGACCAATATAGTGGTATCCTTGTTAAGTCAAGTTTTAAATAGTTTATATATTATAATTAAGGGAGATTAATCTAAATAGTAGTAATAAAAGTTTTAACTTTCACCCTAGCAGGGGGAAGTTACCTCCTCATTGTTGAATAGTAAAAACTGAAAGAGTAAAGAAAGTAAATTTACTATTACAAAAAGTAAATAAAATTAATTACAAAACTGAAATTAAAACAAACTAGATACAAACTCCTTATTATTATCTGAGAATTCAGAGAGGAAGGTACATCTGAAATTTAAATTTTGAGCTGAATTTATAGGCGTTGATAGGAGCGCGCGTCACGACGCGCTGTGTTTTCCGACGACAAATACGGCGCATTTTCCGGATCGACTGACATGTGTCCTGGCTGCTGGGAGTTGAATGATTATGCTGACGTGGCGATGACATGGCAAAAACGTGGCGACACATGGCGATAGTGATTATCGGCAACATAGGATTGTGACACATGTCACACGATGATTGGCTGATGATGATGTGGTGATGACATGGCACACTGACTTGGCACGTGGCTGATGTGGACGCCTACGTGGCTGACACATGGACGACACATGGCGATTGTCGGCAGCATGTGATGGCGATACGTGGTACGACGCACATTAGCATGATCGGTTGTGATGTTGACACGTGGCAGGCGCACGTTAGCAGATTCAGTGCATGTTAGCATCCGGTGCATTTTAGAAAAATCCCTCTGATTGGTCCACGTGTCCCGACGCACGTTAGAAGAGATGTGGTGCACGTTAGCGGTCGTGACGCAAGTTGTGCGTCGCGATACACCAAATGACCATTTTTTCTTTTTTGTCATTTTTTACTGTTTGGTCCCGAATCACCTCCAGAGAGGTCTTGAAACTTTATTTTTCTACAAAATAACACAAACACATCAAAATATTCACAAAACTCAAGAATCTATATAAAACATTAGGTCAAATGAATGGGAAATAGTGATACATTTACCACTCATCAGTAATGCTTCTTTCTGTTGGCCACAAAGAATTGTTGTTGGTCATTTCTTCAATTATGTCTCAGGCTTGATCTTCTCCTTTTGCCATTAAAGCTCCTCCAGAAACAACATCAATTGTAGTTCTTATCAGTCCAGAAAGTCCATTATAGAAGGTTTGGACTTGTAGCCATTTTGCAATCTCATGGTGAGGATATTTTCTGAGCAATTCCTTGTATCTTTCCCAAGCTTCGCAGAGGGATTCTGAGTCATGTTGCACAAAAGATGTAATGTCATTCCTCAGCTTTGCTGTTCTGGCTGGGGGAAACTACTATGTAATGAATTTGGTGGCTAGAGTGTTCCAAGTTGTGATGGAACCTGATGGTAGTGAATGCAGCCAAGCCTTAGCTCTATCTTTCAAGGAATATGGGAAAACACGCAGTCCCATTGCTTCTTCAGCCGCTCGGTTGTAATTGAATGTGCCATAAAATTCCAGGAAGTTGCTGATGTGGGAATTAGGATCTTCAGTTGCATTTCCCCCAAACTGAACTGACTGCTGTATCATTTGAATGCATGTTTTGATGTCACACGCATTTGCTGGTAAGAGAGGAAGTACAATACATGAAATGAAGCCATCAACCATCAGAATAGTTCTATCTCGAATAGGAATTTGTGGTGCAACTTCCAACGCTTCAGGTTCCATATTGATCAGTGCTTCTTGACCTTCACGCCTTTCCCTTCTCAATTGTCTGATGGTTTTTTCAATTTCTGGGTCAAGCGGTCGAATTTCAAAGATTCTGGTTCTTCTCATATAGTGTCTGAGAACCTGAAACACAAGAAAATAGAAATAATAAGTAAAAATAAATTAGACACAAGTAAAGGTATCTAACCCTAAAATTAATAGTAAAAGATAAATTAGTCCCCGGTAACGGTGCAAAAACTTAATCGGTGGTAAACACACACGTCACGCAAGCGCACGTATCGCTCAAGTATTATAAAATGTATCGATCCCACGAGGACTTAATACCTAAGCTATTAATTTATGAAGCTAAATATCTACGAGTATCTAATTGATTGATTTTTGGTTGGATGGTGATTTTAAACTAAAGACAAGTAATTAAAACAAAACAAAGGTAGATTTTAAGTTTTAAACAATGATATGAAAATATCCAGGGTTTTGAATCCTTCCAATATCTTTTATAGATGAAGTGATTATCTCATGTTTGTGCAATATATCGATTTATTAACCTGGAACACGAAGTTATACAAAAGCCTCTTCCGATAGTCAGATGTAAATACCCAAAGTAACCCAATTAACTATATTCCTATGTTAATTAAGAAACTCTGAATTCATTAAGATTAAGTTCCAATTATGGCTACCCCCGCCCGACAGGTATATTCCTATCATGTAAGGAAATCTACCTAAGAGACATTTACCCCAAGGTGAGATCGTGAGCTATTGAGTATATGGCTAAAACCTAATATCCATTTTCCAAGTTCATTTTGAGTTTACCAAATCAATCTTATTAATGGCCAGTTAACAAGAAGCATTAAGCTTAAGACTCAACAAATAAACCAATATACTACCCAAAACATAAAATAACCACTTATAAAACGGTGATATTAGAATTCCTCACAACCCTATATAATATATTTAGTTACAAAACATACCTAAAATTACAAAATGCATAGTTAAACAAAAGAACATAACATAAAATTAAAAAGTAAAGAAAATTACAATAATAAAAGAAAATGCTGGAGCTAGGGTTTCACTTTTAATACTTCAAATATTTATTACTCCCCTATCAATTAATCATTTCTTGAATTAATTATATTAAAACCGACCATATAGGCGGTGAATGTCATTTGTCCAAAGTCCGACCGACCATATAGGCGGTAACAAAATCATACAAACCGACCATATAGGCGGTAACAAGGTTAGCACCTAAACCGACCATATAGGCGGAAACTAAGTCCAATAATGTAAAACCGGCCATATTGGCGGTAAATAATTAATTCAATTTACTTATTTAAATTAAGGGAGTAAATCTAAATTATTATATTAATAGTTTCACCCCAGACTCCAGCAAAAAGAGATTACATACTCATGATGTAATTAAAATCACATAAAAATTTATTAAATAAATAAAGAGAAAATAGAAGAAAACTTCAATAAACGTGCAAGACATTTTCTTTTAGGTTTTCATGGAGAAATCCCCCAAAGAAAGCATGGAAAATTTACAAAGTTTACCTGGTATTTATAGGAAAATCTAAAGGCTTCCACCAATTTCTCCACCAAAAATGACACCAAACATGGCATCAAATATGACATAAAACATGGCACCAAATCCTCCACCAAACATGCTTTGATAATTTCCAATTTTTTATTTATTTATTTTTTTTATTTTTGAAAATGACTTTAATAATTACACATAACACACTTACGAATATTGTATCAATTTGGGCTATGGAAAATTCAGAATTAGAAATTATTTTGAACTTCCAAGTTGTAGATCTTTGGGTCTTCTTTAATATGGAACTTGAATCACCTCAATCCGATATCGGAACAGAAAGTTATGGCCAAAATACAAAAATTGCGCAAAGTTGAAATTTCTAAAATTGTACTTCGTTTGAACGCCATTTCAAGTTTTCAATCTCCAAAATTCAAATTTCAAGTCCAGGTTTTGCCCTTATTTGTTCCACATTTTATCTTGAATGATTCCATTAAGTCCTGATATTATTTTATCTGTAAAATAAACTAAAACACATCAAAACGTTCATAAAACTCGAGAAACTATACAAAATATTAAGTAAAATGAGTGGTAAATATTGATATATTTTTCGCTCATCAGTAGATATCTCGGATGGAAGAGGGAGGAGATTGTAATAGATTTTAGTAGAGAGATCTTTGTGAACTAAGAAGGAAGATGCCTATAGTTTATGTGAATAAGAATAACTGTATAATCAAGCCTTCCTAATATCGCATATATAGATAACTGCCATTAATATCTTACCAAGTTTTTTTAACAAACAAACTTCAAGGGTAGGTTTTAATTGTCATTAGTAATAACGGTGGGCACGCGATTCCAAAAGAAGGAATGGGTTAAATCTCTAAGGTAATGAGATAGTGTGAAGAAAGCAATGATCGAGTATATGCGAATTAATTGATGACGATATAGGTGGGATATTAGAAGCTATTAATGATAAAGAAGGAAAAGAAGTTAACTCTTACAAGAAGAAGTAACGTGACACCGGAAACCAAGAACAAGGTGGGATGAGCCAGAGGTTATGTACTGTAGAATGTGATTTAGAGATACTATTTTAAGTATTGTCGTCTTCTGAGGGAGTTAGTAATGTAGTAGTTTTTCTTATAATTGAGGTTTATAATTAATACCGAAGTATGCACAGTAGATTAAAAAAAAATTAAAAATTAGTAGACAAACCTTGACTATTGACTGAACGCATACAATTTTATTTACTAGAAGAGATTATTAAAGTGTCTACCTTGCAACAAGAAATGAACTCTGAGGTGTGCTAAAAAGAAGGTCATTAAGACTTGATTGGTATTAGTGAAAGTGAGGGTAAGACAACAGAAGAAAGGAAGGGTGGCACAACATCTAGAAAGAATGAATTATATGACAAGGAATGATCTAGATGGTTCATGTTGCGGAAACTACTGTTAATAAATAATACGATTTTATATTTCTAGATACGTAGAATTATAAGAGATATGTCTTTATATATGCATTACATCAAGTTAAATATAGAAACTAAATATATTAATAATTATTAGGATTACATAATCATTATATGATTATGTAGCAATATCTTAGAGATATATAAAATCATAATCATTTTAGGGATTCTGACAATATCTTAGGAATTCTAACACTCCCCCTCAAGCTGGATCATACGTATCATATACACCAAGTTTATTACAAATGAAACCAATACAAGAACCACAGAGAGACTAAAATGTTTTAACACTGCTGGAGAATGCACAACAAGAACATATATGGTGACTTGGATGTTTTAACGCCGTTGGAGAATGCACAACAGGAACAAATATTGAGGTTTGGATGGTTTAACATTGTTGGAAAATGCACGGAGGGAAAAGTTTAAACTATTCCAAAATAGCTCAAAACATTTAAAGTAAACTTGCCAAATCACCCCATGACAAAACCCAGAAAAAAAGAGAGTCAGATGTGAAACTTGATGTGAACAAGGGACAAATAACCGATAAGAACTGAGTATTTTGTCATCATTGGTATTGTCATGATTACCGAAGAAGATGTGGCATGTAAGGCTCACACGCATATAACGACGCATGTTCCCCACGCGGTGGCTTGAACAATGACTCTAAAAGAGAGATACCAGAAGCCAAAGAAAGATGGGCTCTGATACAATGTAAAGAAATAATACGATTTTATATTTCTAGATACTTGGAATTATAAGAGATATGTCCTTATATAGGAATTACATCAAGTTAAATATAGAAACTAAATATACTAATAATCATTAGGATTACAAAATCATTATATGATTATGTAACAATATCTTAAGGATATATAGAATCATAGTGATTCTAACAATATCTTAGGAATTCTAACAACTACAAATTGAGCAATAAACAGCTTTAGTAAAAGACAAGCCTAATTTTGTATTTATTATGTCATTGTGAGGATTTCCAAGGGTTGGAAAGGAAGCGGGGCAGATTACATTTCCCTAGATAGATCAAGACTTCATGTTAACATTCGTTATATATGGAACTAATCGGAGTAAGTTTAGATTGAGGAGTAAGAGGCATAGTTTGAAAGATTTCCCAGAAATTTAGTAGCCAATAATAACTCGCGACCCAAGGACTAAGGATAACATTTCTGAAGGTTACATAGTTTTAGGCATATGACAACATTTTAGGAAACAAATAATTCATGATAGTTTAGTCGCCCAGTTAACATGTAGATTAGGATTCGGGACGAATCCATTTAAAGGGGGTGAATGTAACGCCCCGGTCAGTCCAGTCATATTCGATATAGTGAATCACCAAGCATTGTTAGGGTTGGTGCTCAGAGCGTCAATTCCCGGTTGTATTTCTTTGAGAATACTACTGTAAAACGTTATTATTTTGAATAATATAAGCAGTTTCTATAATATAATGTATCTTTTAATATTGTAAAGACGTAATGACCTTAGAATGACTAGTAATGATGCTGTTTCAAAAGCGTCGCAACTAACATTGAGTTGTATCATGACGTTGTCATTCTCAGACAGTTCCTGGTCAATGTTAACACTACTTGGTCAGTAAAGTAAACCCATTGAGACCGGTACATGTCGTATACATGAATATATGATTCCAATGGTTTCTCAATGAACCATGAGTCTTGGAGACTCGTATAGACGTGTAGGTGTTTATAGCGAATAAACACTGAACGACTCACCGAAGATTCTTAATGGATGGTACACCAACATCAATAAGAATCTTCTCGGGTTGAGTAGCATTTGTGATTATTCGACTTGAGATACCATTGTGGACGCATGAGACATCTTCCACACTTAGATGGCAGTCACGTCACCGATCTATTTAGATTAGACCTTCGCCTATTCGTTGGGTGTTGATAGATCCTCAGGGTGTCCTGTGTGTATCAAGATAGGATCCGTCAGTTCTATGTACAGAGCATAGGTAGTCCATATGATTAGCAATCAGATAAAAGAATGGGCCCGTGGTACATTTTAAAAGTCAATTCTAAATGTTCTTTTTTTAGATTGCTAATAGAGACGTCGACAGGATTATCCCCATAGAGATTTGACGTTTACATCTATATCTCTGGGATAAATCTGGATACCTGTGACGAAGGAATTAGACATTTTCCATGACCTCAACCTGTATGATTCACCGAGTTTATCCGTGGTCGTCATAATTTACGGGTGGATAAATTATGGACACGAAATTAGATTTCTTGACGGATATGCCTGAATCTAGAGAGTCTCACTAATGAAATATACTCGTAGAGCACTAGGGCAACATTTATAAATAATATGGAATATTTATAAAGTCGTTTAAAGGTTAAACGTAAAGTACATATGTAGGGACCCGATAGTCATTTATTAATTTATCAAATACACATTAATTAATTGTCAAATTGAGATATGTGACTAATATCATAAATATATATATGTATTTGATATTTAATGTAAATATAATATATATATAATATATTTGTATTTAATTAATTAATTAATTAATTAATTAATTGTTAAATGATTAAATTAATTAAAATATAAATATTTTAAAGTTTTGATATTTATTTTAAGGACTTGAGTTGCCTTTGTTGACTTACTTTATTTCATTAAATTGTTTGATGATTAAAGTTGCAAGTTGATAAAAGGCTTTAAATGAAACAATTGAAAAATATCATGATATTTTCCTAATACCCAATTTTCAGCCATGGCTTGGAAAGGGAGTATAAATTGTTTTATTCTCATTTAGGGTTTCATTAAGTCAAAATACTCATCCAAAACTCCATTAAAAGAAGACAAAGAAGCTTGAGAGAAAGAAAAGCAAAAACAAAGAAAAGCTTGGAATTCAGTAAGTATTTCCAACTTACCATTAGAGAGAAAAATGTTCCTCTTGTTGTGGGCTTCATCTTGTAATGTTCTTATGTTTTTCTATTCTTTATTCTTTGTATTTTTGGAGGATGGAAGTTTGAGGATATGGTTATTGCATGTATAAGATCATAGAATGCTTCTAATATGTTAACAAGCATTCTTTTGATAGTTTAAGAAACTTGTTGCCATTCTAGAGTTATTGACCCACTCTTAAATGACCTAAATTTGTTCTATAGTTGTTTCATTGTGGTGAGGCTTGATTGGTGTGGAAGAAACATGATTGAAGTGTTGGATTTTACTAATTTGGTCTAATTTGTCCAATTTGATGAAATTGTAAAATTAAGGTTTAAGACCACTTCCAAATTTAGGGTTTTTCATTTATGTTGTGTATTTGGATGTGTATATGATACATATAAAATCTTATGTTGATTGGATATCATCTTGATGTGTTTTGAACATTGAAAGTGCAAAATGTACATTATGCCCATCTAGGAGGCTCACGGCCTTGGACAAATTTTTGGGGTTTTTTTGTTGCAAATTGAATTTTGATATGTAGGACATGTTAAATTAATATTAGAAATGATTTAGAATCATTCAAATTTTTTCGAACAATTTAGGACTAAAATGAACAAAATGCACAGTTTTGTTGCAATTTGGTAATTACACAAAAATTTGATTTCTTGTGTAATATTTCATAATTGATAATTGGGTAATTAAATAAATAATTTTATTTAATTGATCTGAGAAAAAGCTTTGAAATCGGAAAATTTTAATTTTCCGCTGTTCCGCTGCGTTACCGGATTTCCGCCTTAAAACCCCTTCAAAATGGTATCAGAGCGAGTCTGATTCTAGGCCCCCTAATATGATTAGCCCTTTTAAATTCAATGTTTAATCATGTTTTCATAATTTTATACATGCATGTTTTAATCTAATTTGATTAGATTTTAGGGTGTATGACACTTAGCTGAAAATCCCTAATTAATAAGGTTTAAATGTAATTATGTATTTCATGCATGTTATATGGTCCATCTTGTCAATACAATTTATGAATATTTCTCCGTGACTACATCCGAGACCGTGCCTCTGCTGTGAGGGTGTAGCCAATAGAGATTTATTTATACAGGATGTATATCAGATACTAGATAAATTCAAGCGAAAGCGCAATCCTAAACGTGCCCTAGCTGTCAGGGTTACGCAAGTAGCTTGAGTTTATCATTGACGAGTTTAACCTTGGTACGTCTCCTTGTGGGCCTGCCTTAGCAGTCACAACGAGAAACGACTAGGACCGGAAACCCAGGAGTCACTAGTGAGTGATTGACAAATGAGTTGTCTACCTGATGTATATACATAGGCGAGACCGTGCCTCTGCTGTGAGCTGAAATATATTCACGGGATCCACTTTTCACTATTTGTATTTAATTTAATTATTAAATCTTTGTATTCTGTTTGGGGATTACAGTATTGCGTGATTTAGTGGGAGAGGCATTTTTATATTAAAAATCCATGAACTAGTTTATGCTTATGATATTTTGAGAAACTATATATTTTCTACTAAACATTTTTCATGATCTATATGATAGATTTGCGATGGCGGCACCATCCACTAATCAGTTTGCACGTATGCTTGATGCGAACAAACTCAATGGCGCTGATAACTTCGCCGATTGGGATTTGGATTTGAGGATTGTCCTCGACTCCGAGAAGTTTGTGATATGTTCTTGAGAGTCCACTGCCCCTTGCTGTGGCAGAGGACGCTACACCAGAAGAACGCGAAGTCTTCCAAGCTTGGAAGGTTTATGATATAAAAGTTAAATCATACATATTAAGTTTGCTTTCAACGGGACTCAAGAAATAATACTATGGCATGTCAGATGCGTATAGTATGATGACTCGATTAAGACAATCGTTTCAGAACCAATAACAAGTTGTTTTTCACAAGGTCGCAACAGAACTGTTCCATGCGCGATTGGATGAGGGGCAAGCTATTAGCCCGCATGTTCTTTAGATGATCGATCTGATCGATCAATTAAGGTAGCATAATCTCATTCTGAATGACATTTTCGGTAGTAGTGTCATTCTTGGTTCACTCTCAGCTTCTTATCGCCAGTTCGTGATGTAATTCAACATGAATGGGATTATCTGTACCTACCAAGAGCTGTATAGGATGTTGCTCACGGCAGAAGAGGTCCTCAAGAAGGGAGTACCGACTCGCCCTTCCAAACCTACTTCACTTTCTGCTTCTTCCCAGCCTTGGTCAAATGGAGAGAAGAAGAAAGGGAAGAAGAAAAAGGGTCTCGGTCCTCAACCACAGGCAAAGATAGCTAAGCCCAAGAGGGCTTCTGACGACAAGTGCTATCACTGCAGCAAAGTCAGGCACTGGAAAAGGAACTGTCCTGATTACATTGCCCAGGGGATGAGGGAGAGAGCATCTACATCAGGTACATTTATTTTTTCAGTTATTGATATATCTTTGGCTTGTGAAGCCGCTACATCCAACTGGATTTTAGATTCTGCTTGTCCCATTCATATTTGTAATTCGTTGCAGGTGTTGAAGGAAAGTAGGAAACGGAAGCCTGGGGAGATGCAGTTGCGATTCGGGAGTTGGGACTCACTGGATGCAGTTGCAGTAGGAGTATGCGATATCCCTTTGCCGAAAGGGATACTTTTGTTAAATGATTGTTATTTTGTACCTGGATGTGTAGCTAATACCATATCTCTTTTTGTATTTGATACAGAAGGTTATCGTATCAATATTAAGAAATGTTCTTTGTATTTATATGTTAAAAGTAATATTCAGATCCTTTGTTGTCCAAATAAGCATGGTTATTATACATTGCAAACTTCAAAAGATATTTTAAATACTGGAGTTAATAAACGTAGTTTACCTGTTGTTAATAATACTGAACTTTGGCATATGCGACTAGGTCATATAGGTGTTAAACGTCTTACCCAATTGGTTAAGAATGGTTTGATACCTGATCTCACCATTGAATCCTATCCAACTTGTGAATCGTGTATTCAGGGTAAGATGACCAAAGCCCCATTTTCAGGTGTTGGACACCGTGCCACTAACTTACTGGAACTTGTACATTCTGATATATGTGGTCCACTAAGTCCGACTGCTCACAGTGGTTATTCGTACTTCGTTACCTTTACCGATGATCTGTCACGGTACGGTTATGTCTATTTGATGCATCATAAATCGAAAACCTTTGAAAAGTTCAAAGAGTTCCGAAATGAAGTAGAAAAATAAACTGGTCAATATATTAAATGCCTTTGATCGAGGCGGAGAATATATGATTAGTGAGTTCATTGATTATATGAAAGAGAATGGGATTCTCGCTCAATATACTCCTCCAGGTACTCAATAGCACAATGGAGTGTCTGAGAGGAGAAATCAGACTTTATTGGATTGGTCTGATCAATCTAGAGTTTCACAGATTTGCCCTATTTCTTATGGGCTACTCTCTTTTAACAGCTGCACATCTTTTGAATAAGATTCCTTCAAAAGCTGTTCTTACGACTCCGTATGAGATATGGTTCGGTAGGAGACCAAATCTGAGTTACATTAAGGTTTGGGGTTGTCCTGTCTATGTCAGGGTGACTCAGCAGGATAAGCTTTCGCCTCGAGGGTAAATGTTTAGGTTTGTCGGATATCCTTCGAATACGAGGGGATATTTGTTCTATGATACCGAGCATCGAAATGTGTTCGTAGCTCGCATCGCAAGATTTCTAGAAGTAGAATTTTTGTCAGAATGTGGTAATCATAGGCATGTTGAATTTGATGAAGTCCAACCTGAAAACAACGAACCAACGGAGGAACCTGAATTTCAAGTAGAAGAAGGACCTTCAACACACACACACACTCCGTAGGTGAAAAATGGTATCTAGACCTCCTGAACGCTTGTATTTGATACAAAAAAAATTCTAGATATTCTATTAGTTGAAGAGACAGATCCTTTTACCTATAGAGAATCGATGTTGGACATTGACTCCGTGAAATGGGAAAGTGCCATGAAATCCGAGATAGACTCAATGCATGAGAATCAAGTTTGGGACTTGGTTTTGCTTCCCAAAGGTATTGTTCCCATCGGTTGTAAATGTGTTTACAAGAGGAAGCGAGGGCCTGACGGTAAGGTTGAAACTTACAAGGCCCGACTGGTAGCAAAAGGTTACACGCAGCGACCTGGAGTCGACTACGATGAAACTTTTTCACCAGTAGCAATGCTTAAGTCAATTCGGATTTTGCTTTCTATAGCAGCGTATCATGACTACGAGATTTGGCAAATGGATGTCAAAACGGCTTTTCTAAATGAATTTCTTGATGAAGAAATCTATATGGAACAGTCGGAAGGTTTTGCGTCCAGCGAAAACTCGGGTATGGTATGTAAGATTAAGAAGTTCATTTATTGACTTAAACAAGCTTCACGAAGTTGGAAACTTCGATTCGACGAGATTATTAGATCGTCTGGTTTTCTCTAGAATTCAGAAGAATCCTGTGTGTATCAGAAGGCCAGTGGGAGCATGGTCGTATTTTTAGTCCTATATGTTGATGACATCCTAATCATTGGGAATGATTTAGGTATGTTACAAAGCGTCAAAGCTTACCTCTGTAAGAATTTCTCCATGAGGGACCTGTGAGAAGCTTTCTTTTTTTAGGGATGAAACTCTATAGAGATAGATAAAGGAGGCTGATTGGGTTATCCCAATCTACGTAAATAGATAAGATCTTGGAATGGTATAATTTTGGTAACTGTAAAACATCAAACATACCGTTCAGACATGTGATTCATCTTTCAAAGAAGATGAGTCCACAAACAGAAGATGAGAAGGTTAGAATGTCTAACCAACCTTATGCTTAGTGTTTGGGTAGCATAATGTATGCCATGTTATTTACAAGGACCTGATATCAGTTTCGCTGTTAGGGTAACTAGTCGATATCAGTCCAATCCAAGTAATGACCATTGGATGGCCATTAAACATATCCTCAAGTATCCTAAAGGTACTAAGGATAAGTTAATAATTTATGGAGGAAAAGAACTGCAAGTTAACATGTAAACGGATTCTGATTTCCAATCGGATCTCGATGATAGAATGTCTACATCTGAATTCATATTTACCCTTAACGGAGGTGCAGTTTGTTAGAAGAGTTCCAAACAGGGGTCAACAGCAGATTCCACTACTGAGGCGGAATATATTACAGCTTCTGAAGCTGCAAATGAAGTTATGTGGATAAAGAATTTTATCACAGAATTAGGAGTTGTCCCAAGTAACGAGAATGCGATTTCGTTATACTGTGATAATACTGGAGCCATTGTGTAAGCAAAGGAACTAAGGGCGCATCAGAAGTCGAAGCATGTGGAACAAAAATACCACATCATTCGAGAGATTGTGTCGCGAGGGGATATTGTCGTGTGCAAGGTACCAAGTGAAGATAATGTAGCAGACCCGCTGACGAAGGCCATACCTCTGAAGTTGTTTGAAAAACATGTGGAGTTGATGGGTATTAGATACAGTCGATATTGGCACTAGAGCAAGTGAGAGATTTTGTTGGGGTTGGTGCTCAGAGCACCAATTCCAGGTTGTATTTATTTGAGAATACTACTGTAAAATGTTATTATTTGAATAAAATAAGCAGTTTCTATAATATAATGTATCTTTTAATATGGTAATGATGTAATGACCTTAGAATGACTAGTAATGATGCTGTTGCAAAAGCTTCGCAACTGACATTGAGTTGTATCATGACGTTGTCATTCTCAGAAAGTTCTTGGTCAAGGTTTACACTACTTGGTCAGTAAAGTAAACCCGTTGAGACCGGTACATGTCGTATATTGGAATATATGATTCCAATGGTTTCTCAATGAACCATGAGTCTTGGAGACTCGTATAGACGTGTATGTGTTTATAGCAGATAAACATTGAACGACTCATCGAAGATTCTTAATGGATGGTACACCAACGTCAATAAGAATCTTCTCGGGTAGCATTTGTGATTCTTCGACTTGAGATACTACTGTGGGCGCATGAGACATCTTCCACACTTAGATGGCAGTCACGTCACCGATCTATTTAGATCAGACCTTCGCTTGTTCGTTGGGTGTGGATAGATCCTCATGGTATCCTGTGTGTATCGAGATAGGATCCGTCAGTTCTATGTACAGAACATAGGTAGTCCATATGATTAGCAATCAGATAAAACAATGGGCCCGTGGTACATTTTAGAAGTCAGTTCTAAATGTTCTTTTTTGAGATTTCTAATAGAGACGTCGACGGGATTGTCCCCATAGAGATTTGATGTTTACATCTATATCTCTGGGATAAATCCGGATACCTGTGATGGAGGAATTATACATTTGCCATGACCTCGACCTGTATGATTCAGCGAGTTTATCCGTGGTCGTCATAATTTACGGGTGGATAAATTATAGACACGAAATTGGATTTCGTGACGGATATGCCTGAATCTAGAGAGTCTCACTAATGAAATATACTCGTAGAGCACTATAGCAAAATTTATAAATAATATGATTATTTATAGAGCGTTTTAAAGGTTAAACACAAAGTACATATGTAGGGACCCGATAATCATTTCTTAATTTTTGTGTATTTGCATTTAATGATAGATTTTATCAAATACACATTAATTAATTGTCAAATTGAGATATTTGACTAATATCATAAATATATATGTATTTGATATTAATGTAAATATAATACATATATTTAATATATTTGTGTTTATTTATTTAATTAATTATTTAATTGTAAAATGATTAAATTAATTAAAATATAAATATTTTAAAGTTGTGATATTTATTTTAATGACTTGGGTTTCCTTTGTTGACTTACTTTATTTCATTAAATTGTTTGATGATTAAAGTTGCTAGTTGATAAAAGGCTTTAAATGAAACAATTGAAAAATATCATGATTTTCCTAATACCCAATTTTCGGCCATGGCTTGGAAAGGGAGTATAAATTATTATTTTTTTCATTTAGGGTTTCATTAAGTCAAAATACTCATCCAAAACTCCATTAAAAGAAGACAAAGAAGCTTGAGAGAAAGAAAAACAAAAACAAAGAAAAGCTTCGAATTTAGTAAGTATTTCCAACTTACCATTAGAGAGAAAAATGTTCCTCTTGTTGTGGGCTTCATCTTGTGATGTTTTTATGTTTTTCTATTCTTTATTCTTTGTATTTTTGGAGGATGGAAGTTTGAGGATAGGGTTAATGCATGTATAAGATCATAAAATGCTTCTAATATGTTAACAATCATTCTTTTGATAGTTTAAGAAAATTGTTGCCATTCTAGAGTTATTAACCCACTCTTAAATGACCTAGATTTGTTCTATAGTTTTTTAATTGTGGTGAGGCTTGATTTGTGTAGAAGAAACATGGTTGAAGTGTTGGAATTTACTAATTGGTCTAATTTGTCCAATTTGATGAAATTGAAAAATTAGGGTTTAAGACCACTTCCAAATTTGGGGATTTTCATTTATGTTGTGTATTTGGATGTGTATATGATACATATAAAATCTTATGTTGATTAGATATCATCTTGGGCCTTGGACAATTTTTGGGGTTTTTTTTGTTGAAATTGAATTTTGATATCTAAGACATGTTAAATTCATATTAGAAATGATTTAGAATCATCCAAAATTGTTTCGAACAATTTAGGACTAAAATGAACAAAATGCAAAGTTTTGGGGCAATTTGGTAATTACTTTAAAAATTTATTTCTTGTGTAATATTTCATAATTTGATTATTGGATAATTAAATAAATAAGTTTATTTAATTGATCCGAGAAAAAGCTTTGAAATCGGAAAATTTTGATTTTCCACTGTTCCGCTGCGTTACCAGATTTCCGCCCTAAAACCCATTCAAAATGGTATCAGAGGGAGTCTGATTCTAGGCCCCCTAATATGATTAGCCCTTTTAAATTCAATGTCTAATCATGTTTTTTTAACTTTATACATGCATGTTTTAATCTAATTTGATTAGATTTTAGGGTGTTTGAAACTTAGTGGAAAATCCCTAATTAATAAGGTTTAAATGTAATTATGTATTTGATGCATGTTATATGGTCCGTCTTGTCAATACGGTTTATAAATATTTCTCTGTGACTACATCCGAGATCGTGCCTCTGCTATGAGGGTGTAGCCGATAGAGATTTATTTATACTGGATGTATATCAGATACTAGATAAATTCATGCGAAAGCGCAATCCTGAACGTGCCCTAGCTGTCAGGGTTACACAAGTAGCTTGAGTTTATCATTGATGAGTTTAACCTTGGTACGTCTCCTTGTGGGCCTGCCTTAGCAGTCACAATGAGAAACGACCATGACCGGAAACCCAGAAGTCACTAGTGAGTGATTGACAAATGAGTTGTCTACCTGATGAATATACGTAGGCGAGACCGTGCCTCTGCTGTGAGCTGAAATATATTCACGGGATCCACTTTTCACTATTTTTATTTAATTTAATTATTAATATTTTTTATTATTTTGGGGATTACAATATTGCATGATTTAGTGGGAGAGGCATTTTTAGATGAAAAATCCATGATCTAGTTTATGCTTATGATATTATGAGAAACTGCTTATTTTCTGCTAACCGTTTTTCATGATCTATAAGATAGATTTGCGATGGCGGCATCATCCACTAATCAGTTTGCGCGTATTCTTGATACGAACAAACTCAAGGGCGCTGATAACTTCACCGATTGGGATTTGGATTTGAGGATTGTCCTCGACTCCGAGAAGTTGGGATATGTTCTTGAGGGTCCACTGCCCCTTGCTGTGGCAGAGGACGCTACACCGGAAGAACGCGAAGTCTTCCAAGCTTGGAAGGATGATGATTTAAAAGTTAAATCATACATCTTAAGTTCGCTTTCACTGGGACTAAAAAAAACATACTATGGCATGTCAGATGCGTATAGTATGATGACTTGATTAAGACAATCGTTTGAGAACCAAGAACAAGTTGTTGTTCACAAGGTCGCAATGGAACTGTTCCATGCGCGATTGGATGAGGGGCAAGCTGTTAGCCCGCATGTTCTTCAGATGATCGATTTGATCGATCAATGGGCAACATAATCTCATTCTGAATGACATTCTCGGTAGGAGTGTCATTCTTGATTCACTCCCAGCTTCTTATCGCCAGTTCGTTTGTACTTCAACATGAACATGATTATTTGTACCTACCAAGAGCTGCATAGGATGTTGCTCACGGCGGAAGAGGACCTCAAGAAGGGAATATCGACTTGCCCTCCCAGATCTACCTCAATTTCTGCTTCTTCCCAGAGTTGGTCAAATGGAAAGAAGAAGAAAGGGAAGAAGAAGAAGGGTCTCGGTCCTCAACCACATGCTAAGATAGCTAAGCCCGAGAAGGCTTCTGACGACAAGTGTCATCACTGCAGCAAAGTCAGGCACTGAAAAATAAACTGTCCTGATTACATTGCCCAGCTGAAGAGGGAGAGAGCATTTACATCAGGTACATTTATTTTTCCAGTTATTGATATATCTTTGGCTTGTGAAGCCGCTACATCCAACTGGAGTTTAGATTCTGCTTGTCCCATTCACATTTGTAATTCGTTGCAGGTGTTGAAGGAAAATAGGAAACTGAAGCCTGGGGAGATGTAGTTGCGATTCAGGAGTGGGGACTCATTGGATGCAGTTGCAGTGGGAGTATGCCAGATGCCTTTGCCGAAAGGGACACTTTTGGTAAATGACTGTTATTTTGTACCTGGATGTGTAGCTAATATTATATCTCTTTTTGTATTTGGTACATAAGGTTATCGTATCAATATTAAGAAATGTTATTTGTATTTATATGATAAAAGTAATATTCAGATCCTTTGTTGTCCAAATAAGCATGGTCATTAAACATTGCAAACGTCAAAAGATATTTTAAATATTGGAGTTAATAAACGTAGTTTACCTGTTGTTAATAATACTGAACTTTGGCATATGCGGCTAGGTCATATAGGTGTTAAACACCTTACCCAATTGGTTAAGAATGATTTGATACCTGATCTCACCATTGAATCCTATCAAACTTATGAATCGTGTATTCATGGTAAGATGACCAAAGCCCCATTTTAAGGTGTTGGACATCGTGCCACTAACTTACTGGAACTTGTACATTCTGATGTATGTGGTCCACTAAGTCAGACTGCTTATAGTGGTTATTCGTACTTCGTTACCTTTACCGATGATCTGTCACGGTACAGTTATGTCTATTTGATGCGATATAAATCAGAAACCTTTGAAAAGTTCAAAGAGTTCTAAAATGAAGTAGTAGAAAAACAAACTGGCCAATATATTAAATGCCTTCGATCTGATCAAGGCGGAGAATATATGAGTGGTGAGTTCATTGATTATATGAAAGAGAATGGGATTCTCGCTCAATATACTCCTCCAGGTATTCCATAGCACAATGAAGTGTCTGAGAGGAGAAATTACACTTTATTGGATGTGGTCCGATCAATGTTGAGCTTCACAGATTTGCCCAATATCTTATGGGCTAGTCTATTTTAACCGCTGCATATCTTTTGAATAAGATTCATTCAAAAGTTGTTCCTACGACTCCGTATGAGATATGGTTCGGTAGGAGACCAAATCTTAGTTACATTAAGGTTTGAGGTTGTCCTACCTATGTCAGGGTGACTCAGCAAGATAAGCTTTCGCCTCAAGGGCAAAAATTTAGGTTTGCCGGATATCCTTCGAATACAAGTGGATATATGTTCTAGGATACCGAGCATCGAAATGTGTTCGTAGCTCGCTTCGTAATATTTCTAGAAGTAGAATTTTTGTTAGAAGGTGGTAATCATAGACAGGTTGAACTTGATGAATCCAACCTGAAAACAACAAACCAACGGAGGAACCTGTAGTTCAAGAAGATGAATGACCTTTAACACACACACTCCGTAGGTGAGAAAGGGTATTTAGACCTCCTGAATGCTTGTATTTGATACAAGAAAAGAGTCTAGATGTTCTCTTAGTTGAAGAGACAAATCCTTTACCTATAGAGAATCGATGTTGGACATCGACTCCGTGGAATGGCAAAGTGCCATGAAATCCGAGATAGACTAAATGCATGAGAATCAAGTTTGGGACTTGGTTCCGCTTCCCGGAGGAATTATTCCTATCGGTTGTAAATGGGTTTACAAGAGGAAACGAGGGCCTGACGGTAAGGTTGAAACTTACAAGGCTCGACTGGTAGCAAAAGGTTACTCGCAGCGACCTAGAGTCGACTACGATGAAACTTTTTCACCAGTAGCAATGCTTAAGTCTATTCGGATTTTGCTTTCTATAGCTATGTATCATGACTACGAGATTTAGCAAATGGATGTCAAAACGGCTTTTCTAAATGGATTTCTTGATGAAGAAATCTATATGGAACAATCAGAAGGTTTTGCGTCCAGCGAACACTCGGGTATGTTATGTAAGCTTAAGAAGTCCATTTATGGACTTAAACAAGCTTCACGAAGTTGGAATCTTCGATTCGACGAGATTATTAGATCTTCTGGTTTTCCCAAGAATTCGGAAGAATCCTGTGTGTATCAGAAGGCCAGTGGGAGCATGGTCGTATTTTTAGTCCTATATGTTGATGACATCCTAATCATTGGGAATGATTTAGGTATGTTACAAAGCGTCAAAGCGTACCTCTATAAGAATTTCTCCATGAAGGACTTGGGAGAAACTTTTTATGTTTTAGGATAAAAACTCTATAAAGATAGAGAAAGGAGGCTGATTGGGTTATCCCAATCAACATACATAGATAAGATCTTGAATGGTATAATTTTGGTAACTGTAAGACAGCAAACATACCGTTCAGACATGGGATTGATCTTTCAAAGAAGATGAGTCCACAAACAGAAGATGAGAAGGTTAGAATGTCTAACCAACCTTATGTTTCGTGTTTGGGTAGCATAATGTATGCCATGTTATGTACAAGGCCTGATATCAGTTTGGCTGTTAGTGTAACTAGTCAATATCAGTCCAATCCAGGTAATGACCATTGGATGGCCATTAAGCATATCCTAAAGTATCTTAAAGGTACTAAGGATAAGTTAATAAATTATGGAGGAAACGAACTGCAAGTTATCGGGTATACGGATTCCGATTTCTAATCGGATCCCGATGATAGAAAGTCTACATCTGGATTCGTATTTACCCTTAACGGAGTTACAGTTTGTTGGAAGAGTTCCAAACAGGGGTCAACAGCAGATTCCACCATTGAGGCGGAATATATTGCAGCTTCTGAAGCTGTAAAGGAGGCTGTGTGGATAAAGAATTTTATCACAGAATTGGGAGTTGTCCCAAGTATCGAGAATGCGATTTGTTATACTGTGATAATACTGGAGCCATTGCGCAAGCAAAGGAACCAAGGGCGCATCAGAAGTCGAAGCATGTGGAAGGAAAGTACCACATCATTCGAGAGATTGTTTCACTGGGGGATATTGTCGTGTGCAAGGTACCGAGTGAAGATGATGTAGCAGACCCGCAGACGATGGCCATACCTCCGAAGTTGTTTGATAAACCGTGGAGTTGAGGGGTATTAGATACAATCGATATTGGCACTAGAGAAAGTGGGAGATTTTGTTGGGGTTGGTGCCCAGAGCGCCAATTGCCGGTTGTATTTATTGGAGAATAATATTGTAAAATGTTATTATTTGAATAATATAAGCAGTTTCTATAATATAATGTATCTTTAATATGGTAAAGACTTAATGACCTTAGAATGACTAGTCATGATGTTGTTGCAAAAGCGTCGCAACTGACATTGAGTTGTATCATGACGTTGTCATTCTCAGACAGTTCCTGGTCAAGGTTTACACTACTTGGTCAGTAAAGTAACCCGTTGAGACCGGTACATGTCGTATACTAGAATATATGATTCCAATAGTTTCTCAATGTACAACGAGTCTTGGAGACTCTTATAGACGTGTAGGTGTTTATAGCGGATAAACAATGAACGACTCACCGAAGATTCTTAATGGATGGTACACCAACGTCAATAAGAATCTTCTCGGGTTGAGTAGCACTTGTGATTCTTCGACTTGAGATACCACTGTGGGCGTATGAGACATCTTCCACACTTAGATGGCAGTCACGTCACCGATCTATTTAGATTAGACCTCCGCCTGTTCGTTGGGTGTGGATAGATCCTCAGGGTGTCCTGTGTGTATCGAGATAGGATCTGTCAGTTCTGTGTACAGAGCATAGATAGTCCATATGATTAGCAATCAGATAAAATAATGGGCCCGTGGTATATTTTAGAAGTCAGTCTAAATGTTCTTTTTTGAGATTGCTAATAGAGACGTCGACGGGATTATCCCATTGAGATTTGACGTTTACATCTATATCTCTGGGATATAAATCCGAATACCTGTGACGGAGGAATTATACATTGCCATGACCTCGACCTATATGATTCACCGAGTTTATCCATGGTCGTCATAATTTACGGGTGGATAAATTATGGACACGAAATTGGATTTCGTGACGGATATGCCTGAATCTAGAGTCTCACTAATTAAATATACTCGTAGAGCACTAGGGAAATATTTATAAATAATATTGATTATTTATAAAGTCGTTTAAAGGTTAAACGCAAAGTACATATGTAGGGATCCGATAGTCATTTCTTAATTTGTGTATTTGCATTTAATGATAGATTTTATCAAATACACATTAATTAATTGTCAAATTGAGATATGTGACTAATATCATAAATATATATATGTATTTGATATTTAATGTAAATATAATATATATTTAATATATTTGTATTTAATTAATTAATTAATTAATTAATTGTTTTAATGATTAAATTAATTAAAATATAAATATTTTAAAGTTTTGATATTTATTTTAAGGACTTGAGTTGCCTTTGTTGACTTACTTTATTTCATTAAAGTTTTGATGATTAAAGTTGCAAGTTGATAAAAAGGCTTTAAATGAAACAATTGAAAAATATCATGATATTTTCCTAATACCCAATTTTCAGCCATGGCTTGGAAAGGGAGTATAAATTGTTTTATTCTCATTTAGGGTTTCAATTAAGTCAAAAAATACTCATCCAAAACTCCATTAAAAGAAGACAAAGAAGCTTGAGAGAAAGAAAAGCAAAACAAAGAAAAGCTTGGAATTCAGTAAGTATTTCCAACTTACCATTAGAGAGAAAAATGTTCCTCTTGTTGTGGGCTTCATCTTGTAATGTTCTTATGTTTTTCTATTCTTTATTCTTTGTATTTTTGGAGGATGGAAGTTTGAGGATATGGTTATTGCATGTATAAGATCATAGAATGCTTCTAATATGTTAACAAGCATTCTTTTGATAGTTTAAGAAACTTGTGCCATTCTAGAGTTATTGACCCACTCTTAAATGACCTAGATTTGTTCTATAGTTGTTTCATTGTGGTGAGGCTTGATTGGTGTGGAAGAAACATGATTGAAGTGTTGGATTTTACTAATTGGTGTAATTTGTCCAATTTGATGAAATTGAAAAATTAAGGTTTAAGACCACTCCCAAATTTAGGGTTTTCATTTATGTTGTGTATTTGGATGTGTATATGATACATATAAAATATTATGTTGATTGGATATCATCTTGATGTGTTTTGAACATTGAAAGTGCAAAATGTACATATGCCCATCTAGGAGGCTCACGGCCTTGGAAAAATTTTTGGGGTTTTTTTGTTGCAATTTGAATTTGATATGTAGGACATGTTAAATTCATATTAGAAATGATTTAGAATCATCCAAAATTATTTCGAATAATTTAGGACTAAAATGAACAAAATGTAAAGTTTTGGGGTAATTGGTAATTACACAAAAATGTGATTTCTGTGTATATTTCATAATTTGATAATTGGGTAATTAAATAAATAAGTTTATTAATTGATCCGAGAAAAAGCTTTGAAATAGAAATTTTGATTTTCCAATGTTCCGCTGCATTACCGGAATTCCGCCCTAAAACCCCTTCAAGCATAACATCTTAGAATCCATAAAATAACATAAAATAAGTTCCACATCTTAGGAATCTTGTACGGAGGTTCAAGACAAGGTTTTAGTTTCAATACCCCATTTTAGCTTAACACAGTCAACAAGCTAGTTTTAGTAATCTGGCTGTAACTTTTTCGTACGATCTTCACTTTTTATGATTTTTATATTTTCGGATAGCTCGGACCAAGATCTACAAGTTCTATGTTGGACATTTTTCGAAAAACCCGACCAGACCTAAGTCAAAAATTATGATTTCCGTGACTGCTACAGTGAATTTCGGGACTGTTTAATATTTGGGTGATATGACACTATCTTGGCCATTCATCACTAAAAAAAATCAGCCCCTCCCCACTATAAAAATAGAACTGTTCTCTCCTCTTCCTCAACTTCAAAAAATAAGTATGAAGGGAAGCAAAGAAACACACTTTTTCTCTTTTCTTCTCACTTTTTTCTTGAAGGTGGTTCCAAACAATATAAGCTCCTTAACTCTTTTCCTTATTTATTTTCAGTTTTGAGCAAGAAAATGAAATCCTCAATTCGTAGCCCAAGAACCCTAGTTTCTATTTTTTTGTACATTTGAGCTTAAAATAAGTTGATAGCAAGTGTAACCATGTATTTCGTGTTGATATAAGCAAGTATTACACTTAATTTTCAAATTGCCCAATTTTCCCTTAAGAGGAGGTCTGGCCGAAACTTGTCCATGTTGTGAAGGGTGTGTTTTTTGTTTCTTTCATAATAATTGGTGATGGTTCATGCACTTATTGATGATTGAAATAAGTTTGTTGTGATTATAGAGGATGATGATTTTCGGCCAAGCTATGTAGAGAAGAGAGGGCTGTTTTTGTATGCGTTATGAAGTCTTGAATGATGTTGTTAAGTAATAGACATGTAAAGTGGGAGTGGAGATAACTAAGATTGTATAAATGATGAAGTTTGGCATTTCGCGCACCAAGTGTTCGACTAAATGCCAAGCTCATATCAAATTAAAGAATTAAACATGATTTGTATGTTATAAAGAGTATTTATAATAGTGGAAATTCCTTTGAGGGTTGTTGGATTAAATTTATTAAATTTGACGGTGAAATAAGGAAAATGGATAGCAAAGTCAGTTTTGTCCTGTTCCAGACAGGCTGTGTTTGTTCACTTGTAACTTGAGTTATATATCTGATTAATGAACCGTAAATTTTATAAGTAAACTAAACAACTTAAGATTCTACATATCTAAAATGCAGAATTTTTGATGAAAGATGAAATTGTGGCCAATTTTCAAACATTTCTGCTCTGAGGATGTTTCAGTTTTTGTCTTACCTGAGCAGCTTGTGATGAAATGCTTATAAGTTGAGTCATGTAGGTCAAAACAAAGACCCGTCATATTCTGAGTAAACTAGACACATAAGGGAGTAACATATCCAAAATCTAGAATTTTTGGACTTAATATGTAGCCGAACATAATTTGTGAAGTTGGGCGACCTGTTATGTTTGCACCCAGTTTATTCTGGACTGTCCCTGAAACTCGGTCAATAACTTGAGTTTCTGAAATCAGGATTGATATCCGTAAAAATTGACATAAACTAGGCATAATAAGTTCTATTTCATTAAAATTTCAAACCCGGAATCATTCCATATTATTTATAGTAAATTTTCAAAGTTAGGCATTGAGTAGTGAATTCTTAGCGACTAGTAGAATCTAAATTCCCGCTTCCGCACTTGTAACTTCGAACCTTAGCCCGTAAAAATTCATAGACAATGCTTATAAGTTAATAACTCAGCGAGGTCAAGTATTCATGCATTGCATATTTTATTTATTGATCGGAAGCATATCTCATAACTTATATTCTAATAAAGTTTTACCAATTATAGATTATCGGCAGGAACCGCGAGTTTCTTCGATACCGTGAAGTAGTGCTAATCTGTTTCCAAATATGTGAGTGGATACTTTCTTGTCATAATATTTTCTTGATTTTATAAAGTAATATAAATTTGATTTGATGATATCTGACCAGCGTAATCACACACGTATAACGCAAGCGCACGTATCGTTCAAGTAGTATAAAAATATCGATCCCACGAGGACTTAATACCTAAGCTATTAATTTATGAAGCCAAATAATTACGAGTATCTAATAGATTGGTTGTTTGATTGTATGATGATTTTAGCTAAAGACAAGTAAATAAAATAGTGCAAAAGTAAATTAAAGGGAAATTCAATATTAAGAAACTATCCAGGGTTGTGAATTCTTCCAATATCTTTTAAAGATGAAGTGATTATCTCATGTTTGTGTAATATATTGGTTTATTAACCTGGAACATGAAATTATGCAAAAGCCTATGTTGATGGTCAGATGCAAATACCCAGTATAACCCAATTAATCATATGTCTATGTCAACCAAGTTACATGAATTCATTAAGATTAAGTTCCAATTGTGGTACCCTTGCCTGACATGTATATGTCTATCCGACATGTTGATTATTGACACGTTGCACAGCTTTTACGGAGATGGTGACACATGGCGTCGGTAGAATTATTAGCGAAATTATTGCCTTGGCATCGCGACGCGTAAGGGTTTTCACGTCGCGACGCTGACATTAGCATGATGCAAGCAATGCCGCGTTTTCAATGATGAGTGTCGGCAGCATGTGATGGTGACACGTGTCTGGCACACGTTAGTAGATTTGCTGTGATGTTGGCACGTGGTAGGCGCATGATAGCAAAACTTCTCTGATTGTGACACGTGTCCGGTGCATGTTAGCAGTCTCCGGTGCACGTTAACAGTCAGTATATTTTAGCACGGTGTATTTTAGGAAAAAACGTATTTTAGCAGGAAATTTATATTTTTCCCTTTTTTATCATTTTTACACTGTTTTGTTCCCGAATTGCCTCCAGAGAGTCCTGTTATTTTATTTATGTACAAAATACCACAAAACACATCAAAATATTCACAAAACACAAGAAACTATACAAAATATTAAGTCAAATAAGTGGGAAATAGTGATCTATTTACCACTCATCACACCCACAAACCTAACATTTTGCTAGTCCTCGAGCAAAACAACAAAATAAAATAACATAAACATCTTTAAAATAAAATTAAACTAAGCCACTTTCGTAGGGATCACGGTTGCATTTAGCGTATGTAACAATCCTTTAAACCCCTAGGTGTCTCTATTGGATGAGTTGTAGTCTCGTGAGAGCTTACAATGACGATACCCACAAACGGCAATCTAATGCACACAAAAGCAAAAAGATAAAAGATAAGAGAATAAACAAGTTAGTGACTAAACAAGTGAAACTTATTATCCAAGTTAAAAATTGTTTCTTTCTTTCTAAATTACCGAATAAGTAAATTCTCCGATTATTTTTACCATTCTCTATATACACAATCAAGAAAGTATTAATCAACTCATTGTGCCCACAATATTTATAAGTGTAGTTGAAAAGAGAGTAATATTTTTGTCCTAAAGTAATATCAGACTTCACACCTTTTTTAGCAATGGAATATTTTTTCTGATTTTTTTTTTTGCGAAAAGTAAATAAAGTAACGTCTTCAATCCATGTAGCGAGCTTTGGGCCAGTGACTCCCAAACCAGTTGGCTTTAGGGTAATAGGTGTTAAAACACCTCTACGGACTTAATTACTTGGATCTCAGATATATATATATTTTTTATAACATCTTCCATCGATGTAGCGAGCTTTAGGCCAATGACTCCCAAACCAGTTGGCTTTAGGACACTAGGTGTTAAAACACCTATACGGACTTAATTACTCGGATTTGAGTTTTTTTTTTACTCCATCACTTTTTGTAGATGCTTCCTCCAATTAAACTAGAGCACTGAATATTACAAATATTTCAATTACAACTCATGTCCGTATGTTACCATGCATGTTGATAATACCTGTCAACTGAGCATATGAAAATCCATTTTATTCAGTTTTATGGAGAATTCACAATTTAAATAATTCAAAAGGAAATAAATAAAAGTTAACTTGTTACGAAATAGGTTGAGATACGTCTCAGGAGTGGAAATTCCTTACACAGCTATATCACACCAATTTCACCAGATTAGTCAAATTAAAAACAAAAAATATTTTTTTAATGTTTTTTATAAATTTTTTAATTTTTTTTTGAATTTTTTTGAAAATTTTAGACTAAAAATCAAATAAAAACAAGATACTAGTCAACTATTTCCCTATTCCAAACCTAAATGAGACATTGTCCCCAATGTCCTAAAAAGTAGAAGAAGAGTTTAGAAAGCAGTACCTGGTTAGCTGAAATTCTACATCTAAAATGAAAATTAACACTTAAGAACCAGATTTATCCGACGCTTTTTACCACGATCAATATCGGACCAGATTATCTTGGAAATGATAGGGTCTATTGTGGTTCAAAGTTTAAGAGTTGGTCAATTAAATCATAGGCAGTTCTGGCTGTGAATAGGATTAATTTTACAGGTTTTGACATGAATCCATTTCTCCGGGCATCATTAAGAAACACACAAAGAAAATCATAAATCCATCAGCGTTAAACAGTCCAATCAGTTTCTGGTGTATGTTCAAGTTCGCCCAAGATAGTACGGTAAACATTTCCTCCATCGTGCCCAAGCCACCTAGCAAAGAAATAAAAGCATTAGCATGGTTAATCATTTCCACCAGTCGTTCAAACATACCTGGCACGACCAGTTCCTCTCCGTTTGATGGTCTTTTAAGATTTACCACCGCCAAAGGTTTTGTGATGATTCCCAGAACTTGACTACTTCTGTTGGGTTTCTAAGGTCATCCCAAGATCAATCCAAACATAAAATAGTGTGAATACTTAAAGGAGAATAGCGGAATTATACTCACTTTGAAAGGATATAGGATGCGTTGATAACAAAATTTCCTTTGAGAAATGCTCCAAGATCTTCTCTTTGAATGTTGATGTCCAAGCTCCAAGCTTTGAGATGGATTGCAAGCTCTTGGGAATGGTTTCCCTAACACCTTGATATGATTCTTCAAGTGCTATCTTTGGAAATTTTGCTACAAAATTTCCTTGTTCTTCCTTGTGACTCTCGGCAATGAGAGCTTTTGGAGAGAGGAAGAGAATGGCATGTAATGAGAGAGGAGAGAGATGATTTTTGTTAACTTGTATTTGATTTCCAAAATCAAATTAATGATACTACCAAATATTGGTAATAAGTCCATCACCTTTCAACTTGTGTGTTCTACAAGTTATCATAAAATCTCTACTAACTTCTATCAAATAGAGTTAAGTAAATGACTAATGATTTGACTTGTGATGTGACATGTGGGCCCCACTTGATTCAAAATCCGAGTGGGCCCGCAAACACATCCCGGGCTCGGGTTCGTTAATTCCGAATTAACGAATTTTCCGTTGCGACGTAATTAAATAATTAAATAATTATGCCTAGCAAAATTACTATTCACGTCGCTCGCGAATTAATTCTAAATTAATTCGTTCGCCTGAATTAAAATCTAATTTTAATTCCGTTATGAAATCTAATTTCATTTAATATATCAAATATATTATTTTATCGATTAATTCCAAATTAATCGTCTCTCTCTACTAAAGGTATTTTATCCCAGAGAAAAATCACTCCATAATTAATCCTAGATTAATTATGTTCGAATCATACGTCATCGTGAATCTTTAGGGAGCGACCCATGAAATCCCTGGATATATTGGCAGTAAATTCGGTCGTCGGACTATCCGAACACGTGCGTACCTCGTACCACATTCTTACCGATTTACGAGACATGATTGACTTCTAGCAAAACGCCATGCCTTCCCAATTTTCCAGAAATATTCTTAAAGGAATGTATAATGTTTATCAAGCGTAGTATACGTAGTATTGCGTATTATGATCCAGTATCAGATGTCACATGCAAGGCCTAGGGCTGGAATAATATCTGCCCCGTACGAAGCATATATCGAATCACAAGCAACTAGTCTCTTTAATCGGATAATCATGACCTTGTCATATTATCCCGATGGTTGCAACACATTAGAGTACCAGTTCTGTATCCCTGCGTGATCATCATCTCCAGATGACTGAAGTGATACTTCCCTCTTGACATCACCCAATACACTACGATTCTCAATAAACCAGAAGAGGCACACCTACACAGAACCTGTAAAGTCCCGACGACCAAAACCAAAGCACATTGATTGTCGCAAGTACTAGCGATGCAAGTCTCAGGTTAAGACCAAATACACCTACCCTGATTCGGATTCCCATAGACACATAGTCATACTACCAATGAGATTTCGAGGGGTCTATCCAGAGCGAAGCTGTTTCCGTACCATCGGTAAACACAACCTCTTATCACACTTGCATAAGTATCCAATACTTAAATATATGAGAACTATGTTGTTACGATTCCATAACACGCACAAGTGCAATACTAGTCTATTATGCATTATCGATGTCCAATCTCGATAATACTACGACTAGGGATATTTAATGATTAAACCTTTATGGATTGATATTTTATCATATCTTATAATCCGGAACTAATCATAAGGACTTTTATCATTTATATATTAAAGTAATCTAATTACAAAATGATAAAAATGTAATTTCCATTGTCACATAGTTAATTTGTAAAAAAACCACAATGTCTTTTACAAATAGTGACGCTATAGGTCATAATTGTCCAACAATCTCCCACTTGGCCTATAGCCAGTCACTCAAGCATCTAACACCTGAACTATGTAAATGTCGCTCAAACTTTTACTGAGGAACAGCTTTCGTCAGCGGATCTGTAATGCTGTCCTATGATGCGACCTTTCGATCTTCACATCGCCACGATGTATGATCTCACGAATCAGATGGAAACATCGAAGAACATCTTGGATCGTTGATGAGACCGTGGTTCCTTACGCTGCGCTGTAGCCTCTTATTAACAATACAATGAACAGCTCATGCTACTACTCCTAATACAGGAAACGAACTCAAGCTAACACTTTCCTAATCCAATTAGAATATTTCGGATCCAAACTCTCTCTTCTTGCAGCTGTCACTGATCCCCTTTCATGTAATTGAATCCCGTAGTTGAATCGGCAACGTCTTATTGCTTGGAAGATTTCCAGCTTACTGCTCCGTTGTTTCACACAAAATATGTACTCGGATTGCGACTTACAGTCGTCTTTTATTCGGTTTGGAAACTTGCATCGGTATACACAGTTTCCTCCTTCTCCACTCCATAGATTAAGAAAGCATCCTTCGTTCGTCTAAGATACTTAAGGATATTCTTGCATGCCATCCAGTGACCATCACCTGGATCGGCCTGATATTGACTACATATGCTCAAAGTATATGAGACATCAGGTCTCGTTCATATCATGGCATACATGATCGATTCGACTGCCGAGGCGAAGGATCTGACTCATGTTGTCTCTCTCATCTTGAGTTTTAGGACACATGTCCTTAGATAGAGTGATGCCATGTGACACTGGCAACAGTCCTCTCTAAGACTGTTCCATGTTGAATCTCTTCAACACTTTGTCAATGTACGTGCTCTGGAGAGTCCAAGCAGCTTTCTAGATCTATTGATAGATCTTTATTCCTAGAATAAAGGCTGCTTCTCCCAGATCTTCATGGAGAATTTTAATGAAAGCTAAGCTTTCACCGATTGTAGCAAGGAATGTCATTGCCAATAAGCAATACATCATCAACGTAAAGGATAATGAATGTCAGTGCGCTCCCACTAACTTTCTTATATACACAAGAATCATCCTCGTTTTGAACGAAATCAGATTCTTTTATGATCTCATCAAAACGTTGGTTCCAAAAACGCGATGCTTGCTTTAATCCATAAATGGATCGATTTAACTTGCAAACTTTGTTCACATGTTTAGGTACGACAAAACCGTCAGACTGTTTCATATAAACATCCTCCAAAAGGTTTCCATTAAGGAAAGCGGTTTTGACGTCCATCTGCCATATCTCGTAATCGAAATATGCAGTAATAGCAATCTGAATGATTTAATCATGGCAACGGGTGAAAAAGCTTCGTCGTAATCAACATCATGTCGTTGACGATACCCGTTCGCTACAAGCCTAGCTTTGTACGTTTGTACATTGTCATCCATGTCAGTCTTCTTCTTGAAGAACCATTAGCAACCAATAGGCTTTACTCCTTCTGGTGCATCAACTAGTATCCAAACTTGGTTGGTGTACATGGAATCCATTTCGGACTTCATGGCATCTTGCCATAAACCGGAGTTCATACCTTGTATCGTTTCCTCATACGTATCTGGTTCGTCTTCCTCAATCAGATTAATATCTACATGAGGTGAGATCAGAAACCCATACCTCGCGGGTTATTTTCTGACTCTCTTTGACCTACGCGGTTCTTGTGTGTATTCGAAGATTGTGGTACGTTCATCCATGATGAACTGTTCATGTTCCATTAAGGATTCTATGCTAGGAACAATATCACTCCGATTTTCATCGAGTTCTACTTTCGTCCCACTTACCACTGCAGTTAAGAATTCCTTCTCAAGGAAAACTGTATGTAGAGCAACAAATATTTTGTTCTCTTGTGGGTGATAGAAGTAATATCCTTTGGTTTCCCTAGGATATCCTACAAATAGACATTTATCCGATTTGGGTTCTAGTTTGGTACCTTCCAAACGTTTAACGTATGCCCAGCATCCCCAAATCTTTAGGAATGAGAAACCCGGTTTCTTTCCTGTCCATATCTCGTACAGAGTCTGTTGAACAGACTTTGACGGAACCTTATTCAAAATAAGTATTGCACTGTTCAATGCATATCCCAAGAAGGAAATAGGTAGCTCTGTGCGACTCATCATGACTTTACCATGTCTAACAAAGTTCAGTTTCCCGTCGGACACACCGTTTAACTACGGTGTTCCTGGAGGAGTCCACTGTGAAAGAATACAATATTCTTTCAAGTAATCAGAAACTCATTGCTTAAGTATTCGCCACCACGGTCCGACCTTAATGTCTTAATACTTTTGCCGGTCTGTTTTTTTACTTCGTGTCGAAACTCTTTGAATTTCTCAAAGGTTTCCGACTTGTGTCTCATAAGATACACATAACCATAACGCGATGCATCATCCGTAAAGGTTACGAAGTATTCATATCCACCTCTAGCCTGGCTAGACATGGGCCCACATACGTCACTATCAACGAGGGCTAACAGTTCGGTGGTTCGTACACCTTTTCCGCTAAAAGGTGTTTTAGGCATTTTGCCTAATAAACAAGATTCTCAGACGTCATATGAATTTGGATCAAATCCGTCCAAGTACCCACTCTTCGAAAGTGTGGATATGCGAGTCTTGTCAATGTGTCCCAGACGACAATGCCACATATAAGATTCATCTTTGTTACTTAGTTTAAGCCTTTTGTTTGTTACATTATATGTTTGAGATTGATTTATATTCAAAATATAAAGACCATTATCTACATCAGCAGTGCAAATCTCCATATCATTTTTATACATAAAACACCCAGTGTTTCTAAATACAAAAGTATACCCACATTGGGCTAACATAGATATAGAAATAATATTCCTAGTCAAACTAGGTACATAATAACAGTCTGTAAGTTTAAGTACATGCCTCGAGGGCAATTCCAAAACATAAGTGCCAACGGCCAAAACGGTGACTCGTGTCCCATTTCCAATGCGTAGATCAATCCCTCTGAGTCTAGTCTCCTTAATCTGCAGATCCTGCACATCATACATATATGAGTACCACAACCAGAATAAAAAATCCAATTTTTAAAACTAGTAGTAGACATGTTTATTTCTATAACAAACATACCTGAAGCCGGTGCCTTGCCCGCTTTGATTTCCTTCATCTGTGCTTTGTACTCACGGTAGTCACGCTTCCAGTGACCCCGCTTCCCACACTGTAGATATACATCTTGGGATTTGTCCTTACCCTTCCCAGAAGGTTTTGACGATTTGGCCTTGCCCTTCCTCTTCTTCTTCTTTACACCTCCAGTTGCCTTCGGCCAAGCCTTGGGAGACTGAGATGTGGAAGCGAAGTGCGCCTCGCACTTTTTGCTATTCAAGAACTCTTTTTCTGCTTCGCGTAGTGTTGACATTAACTCTCCAAGATTTTGGTCTTGGTTCATCATATTGTAGTTCATAATGAACCCACTCCAGCTGTCGGGGAGAGACTGTAAGATCAAATCTATAGAAGTCTCAGCCTCGAAGACTAAGCCCAGTTGTCCCAGCTATTCAATGTCAGCAATCATCTGCGACACATGGTGCTCGACAGATGTACCCTCTGACATGCGAGCGCGAAAGAGCTTCTTCTGCAACTCATATCTCTGCGATCTAAGATTAGATCGATGAAGATCATGCAACTTCGCCATCATCTCATAGGGGTTCAATCTCTTGTTCTGACGACGGAATTGTTGAGTTATAGCAGCAAGCATTTTAGATTGAGCAGTGAAGTTGTCATCGCTATGAGTCTTCCAAAGCTCTAGCTCAACTATCTAATCGGATATAGGCTTAGGCCCAAGAGGTCTCTCTATAGTGTAGAGCAACTTCTCGGATCCCAGGACAATCCTGAGATTCATATCCCAGTCTTGAAAGTTCGCGCCATTAAAGACATTGTCGCCCATGATAATATCTCTAATGCTCAACTTTCCTGTCATCTTAATTGCAATAGTCAAACTATTCAATTAACGATGTTTGGTACAGTCCAACTGTTACAAGAAAAAATAAAATATTAGTCCAACTAATAAATAGTTATAATTGACGAAATAATTTGAAAGCGCGTATTTGGCAAGTATTTGAACCAAATTCAAATTCAATACTAGCCTCCCACTATTTTTCGGCGAGCCTCTAACCTCTGTTGAGTACTCGGGAAACCTAGTTTCCTAGTGGGCTAGGATCCCGTTAAATAACACACAACCTTGACTTTGGCCAACAAGCTGTATGATATTTAACTAGGTAGATCTCTAAGATCAATTGGATCTCATCCAATTCCTAGATCCGGTAGGTGGACCTCCAAGTCCGAAACATATATACAAATATATGCCAATATATCCAATATATTTTCCTAACCTTTTTCCTCTGAATCAACTAAGCCTTGGCTTTGGCAAACAAGCTAATGATTCCAGTTAAGGGGGACCCATTGACCTTGGAAAGCTTCGTAATCGATATCGATGGACAAGAAGTGATCTTGACTTGGCCAAAAAATCACAACTTGGACAAGACATACGATATGGAACAAAGCTTTCATGATTCAAACACATTCGCGATGGACAAAGGTCTTGACTTTGGCCAACAAACCAGTGCCAATCTTGGATCTTGAGAATGAATCATTCAATGGAAGGAAAACGCTTATTATTTGTTGAGGGTTTTTCGCGTAATTGGCAACCAATTAATTATCTTTGTTTAGGTCTCATCATACACCCTTAAACATGCATTCTAAAAGCATAATAAGGCGCAGTAAATAAATTAATAATGATATGCGGATGGATATCTCACAAATTGTTCCTAGAACAAATCACTCCATTTCCTCTCCTCGCCTAGCACTATTCTAACTTCTACCCAATTACATAATAAAACTAAAGAAACCTCATTACCATTGAGGGGAATTGGTGAGAAGAGAATTACAAAGAATCGAGAGATAAGGCTGGACACGCAGGTCCAATTAATAAATTCTAAATTTATTACAAAAATTCCAAAATTGCCCTCACCCATCTAATATCCATCTGATATACATTATTCATACAACACATCCATGTATTCACACAAAGCATGTTATTCAATCAATCTAATCCAATTAATTAATCTTTGAATTAAGTGATCATCCAATGTTCAAACAACGATTTGATTTGCGCGAGTCCAACTTGGTTAAGAATAAGTACTCAAAGTACGAATCTTGAATTATATCGAACTGCAATTTTAAATCGATTTAATTGTATTCAATACTAATCTTATTTAATTCCAAATTAAATAATTACACTTTTAATGCGCCTTTACGACTTAGATTCTAAATCTAATCTTAATGGGTTTCAAAACCCAATTAACATCCAATGTTCATTTAATTAAATTCCATGAGCTTTCAATTAATTTCTTAAGGCATGAGCTTTGGTCAATATGGGTCAAACCCAAATACCAAGGCCCAATTAAGGAATCACCATATTGCCAAGAAATCAATTTTGGCCCATTAGGCCCAATTAAATGTTTAAAGGTCCATATATTATATTTGGACTTATGGAATGGTTTAGGCCCAATTTGGATCCAATCCAATTGTCCTAAACCAACTTGGCCCAACCAAGCCCATTAGGCCAAATACAACATCTTTAGCCCAATTCTAAATTAAGCACAATTAATTAAATTCTAATATTCCAAATTCATAATTTAATTAATTAAGGTGTATAGCCATAATTAATTATTTAAATTAAGATTTCCAAAATACTAATTTAATCAATTAATCATGCTTTAATATATTCAACACATGTCCAACATTATTGAAACAAAATCAACTCATTTTCAGGCTTCTTAACTCACGACAATAAGGATTTTTTCTTCATTAATTTTGATTTCAATCCCATTAAATCACAAATCAATTTATCCATGAATTTTAAACTCATCCAATGGTCTAAAATTCAAAAAATCCCATGAGTTACAAAGGGTTATATTTTCGGCCATGCCAACAAAATTGGGGAAAATTAATCCAATTAATTTTTCATCAAATTGATCATATATAACTCTAAGTTATCAATATACAAGCATACTCAAACAAACAATTTGATCAAATCATGCTCAAATCAAATTTACCCAAATTTTAGTATATAAACCCTAATCAAATTTCATGATCAAATAGGCTCCATGATACCATTGTTGGGTTTCTAAGGTCATCCCAAGATCAATCCAAGCATAAAAAAGTGTGAATACTTAAAGGAGAATATCAGAATTATACTCACTTTGAACGGATATAGGATGTGTTGTGACCGGCGTAAACACACACGTATAACGCAAGCGTACGTATCGTTTAAGTAGTATAAAAAGTATCGATCCCACGCGGACATAATACCAAATATATTAATTTTATGAGGTCAAATGATTACTAGTATCTAACAGGTTGATTGATTGATTTGAAATGGTGATGATTCTAAATTTAAAAACAAGTAAATAAAATTGCACAAAAATAGGTTTAAGAAAATTCAATATTAAAAACTTTCTAGGGTTGTGAATCTTTCTAATATCTTTTAAAATATGAAGTGGTTATTTCATGGTTGTGTAATAAATCGGTTTACTAACCTGGAACACTAAATTATGCAAAAGCCTCTGTCGATGGTCAGACGCAAATACCTAGTTTAACCCAATTGAACCATATGTCTATGTCAACCAAATTATCTGGATTCATAAGTTTAAGTTCCTTATTTTAGATTTACCACATCAATCTTATTAGTGATCAGGCAACAAGAAGCATTAAGCTTAAGACTTAATAAGTAAACCTTTAAATTACCAAACTATAAAATAGCCCCTTATAAACCGTGTGATATTAGAATTCATCACAACCCCAGATAACTAACTTAGTTACGACACATAAATAGGGCTAGTAAAAACTTAAATAAAATAAAAGACATAAAGTAAAATGCTGAAAGTAAATTGCTGAAAAGTAAATGACGGAAAGTAAATGCTGAATTAAATACTGAAAATTAAATGCTGAAAGTAAATGCTGAAAGTAAATTACTGAAAAGTAAATGCTGAAAGTAATTGCTGAAAAGTAAATTGCTGAAAACTAAAAGCTGAAAGTAAATTGCTGAAAAGTAAATAAAGTAAAAGTACAATAAAAGAAAATGTTGAGGTAGAATGATCCACTTTTATTACTTCTATTATAGATATCTCCCTTAATATAATATATTAACTTTGCATGATAATTAACAACCAGCCATATAGGCGGTATCCAGATTAAGTCAAATTAATAATTAATTACCAACCGACCAATCAGGCGGTCTCCAACTTAGTCAGGTTAAAACCAATTTAAATAATTACCAACCGACCAATATGGCGGTATCCTCGTTAAGTCAGGTTTTAACTAGTTTATATATTATAATTAAGGGAGATTAATCTAAATATTAGTAATAAAAGTTTTACCTTTTACCCCAGCAAAGGGGAGTTACCTCCTCATTACTGAAAAGTAAAAACTGAAAATTAAAGAAAGAAAAGTATTGTGCGTAAAAGTAAATTGCGGAAAGTAAAAACTGAAAAGTAAAGAAAAGAAATTACGAAAGCGGAGATTAATACTGAAAGCTGTAAATAAACAAACAAGTTACAATCTTCTTAGTATTCTTAAGGAATTCCTTAGAAGAAAGTATGAATTTTACAAATGAAATGGTTTGGTATTTATAGGTAAAATTTTACCTCCATCAAATCATCCACCAAATCCATTATTAATGCTCCACTAATTGCTCCACCAAATCCATTATTAATTGCTCCACTAATTTCTTATCATGTTTGGTGGTGATTTGATAATTTTTATTAATTTTTTATTAATTTATTTTTTGCTTTGAAAATAACTTTATAATTACACACAACACACTTCTGGATGGTTCATCAATTTAGGGCATGAAATCTTCAGAATTCGAAAATCATTTGTCTTTAAAAGTATATATTTTAGTCTTCTTTAATCTGGAACTTGAATCAGCTCAATCCAATATCGGAGTAAAAGTTATGCTCAAATTACGACAGATGCGCAAAATGGAATTTCCAAAACTGCACTTCGTTGAAAACGCCCTTTCAAGTTTCCAATCTCCAAAATTAATATGTCAAGTCCAATTTTTACCCTTATTTGACCCACATTTCGTCCTAAATGATTTCATTGTGTCCCAATATTATTTTATCTGCAAAATAAACTAAAACACATCAAAACGTTCATCAAACCGAGAAACTAAACAAAATATTAAGTAAAAGGAGCGGTTAATATTGATTATTTTTCCGCTCATCACACCCCCAAACCTAACATTTTGCTAGTCCTCGAGCAAAATAACAAAATAAAATACAAGAAACAATTAAAATTAAACTAAGCCACTTTCGTAGGGATCACGGTTGCATTTAGCATATGCAACAAGCCTTTAAACCCTTAGGTGTCCTAGTGGACGAGTATTAGTCTCGTGAGGGCTTACAGCAATGATACCCACAAACGTTTTACAAAAGTAAAAAGATAATAAAATTAATGCACACAAAAGCAGGAGAAAAGAGAATAAAGAAGTTAGTGACTAATCAGGTGAAACTTCTACTGCAAGTTACTAGTTGTTTTCTTTCTTTCTAAATTACTGAATAATCAAATTCTCCGATTATATTTACCATTCTCCATATGCATAGCCAACAAAATATTAAACAACTCATTTTTTACCCACAACAGTCACAAGTGCAGTGGATAAGAGAGTAATATTTGTGTCCTAAAGTTTTATCAGAATTCATACCTTTTTGTAGCAATGGAATAATTTTTCTGATTTTTCTGATTTTTTCATTGATTTTTGATTTTTTTATTTATATACAATATCTTCCATCTATGTAGCGAGTGTTGGGTCGGCGGCTCCCAAACCAGTTGGCTTTAGGGCACCAGGTGTTAAGACACCCCTACAGACTTAATTACTTAGACTTTAGATATATATATATATATATTATTTTTTTTTGCAACATCCTTATCCATGTAGCGAGCTTTGGGCCAGTGACTCCCAAACCAGTTGGTTTTAGGGCACTAGGTGTTAAAACACCCTTACAGACTTAATAACTTGGATCTCAGACGTTTTTTTTTATTCCATCACTTTTTGAGATGATTCCTCCAATTAAACTAGAGCACTGAATATTACAACTTTTCAATTTTAGCTCATGTCGTATGTTACTATGTATGTTGATAATATCTGCTAACTGGGCATATGAAGATCTTTTTTAGTCAGTTTTTATGGAGAATTCACAAAATTAATAATTAAAATGAAATTAACAAAAATTAACTTGTTCCGAAATAGGTTTGAGATACGTCTCAGGAGTGGAAAGTCCTTACTCAGCTATCTCTTACCAATTCACCTTTTTAGTCAAAATAAAAATACAAAAACACAAAATATTTTTGTAATTTTGAAAAAAAAAAAATTTCAAATTTTTTTTGTATTTTTCGAAAAATTTTGGACTAAAAATAAAAAAAAACACAAAAACTAAAAACAAGGTAGTGATTAACTAATTCCCTCCCCCAAACCTAAATGAGACATTGTCCCTAATGTCTTAAACGGTAGAAGAAGAGTTTAGAAGATAGTACCTGGTTAGATGTAATTCTACAGGGAATTAAAGGTTAAGATCTAGATTAATCCGACGCCTCTTACCACGATCGTCCTCAGACCAATTTATCTTTGACAGGATATGGTCAATTTGTGGTTCATAGGCTAAGATTTGGTCAATTAGATCCGGAGCAGTTCTGGCAGTGAAGAGGAGTTCTTTTAAAGGTTTTGACACGAACCCATTTCTACGGCATCATCAAGAAACACACAAAGAAAATCATAAAATCCATCAACATTAAACAGTTCAATTGGTTTCTGGTGTATGTTCAGGTTCGCCCAAGATAACACTATAAAAATTTCCTCCAATGTGCCCAAGCCACCTGGCAAAGCGATAAAAGCATCAGCACGATTAATCATTTCTACCAATCGTTCAGACATACCTGGCACGATAAGTTCCTCTATGTTTGATGGTCCAATAAGATTTGCCTCTGCCAAGGGTTTTGGAATGATTCTCAAAACGTGACTGCCTCCTTCCTGTACGGCCTTTGAAACGATCCCCATTAGTCCAAGATTGCCACCGCCATATACTAAGTGCATATTCCTTGCAGCTAAGACTCGACCCAATTCCTGTGCTGCTTCTACGTATTGTGGCTTAGTACCAACACTAGTACCGCAAAACACACAGATGTTTTCAACTCGTCTTCTTGAAGTAGCTTCCATGTTTTACTCTGGATGTCTTCAAAAGTGCAATGATGAGTTGAATTTATAACACCTGAAAAGGGTGAGTAATAATAGCACTAGTATATTCCAAAGGACGATTGTTAGCTAAACAATAAAAGAAATCGTGAACGGTCAAAAAGTCTGGATTCTGTCTACGAAAATAAAGATAATTACAACAGAAAAGCAAATCAAAGCAATAATTAAGGCAACAGAATTGTGTACGTAATACACCATTCGCTTAGTATAAATTCATTAGGATGCGTCTCAAGAATCCATTCCTTACTCAGCCATCGCTAATGAATTATCTCTTATTTTTGCCAAACACCATTCCTTCTATCTTATGCTTTGGTTGAGCTTTTCCCTACAAAAATAACACACAAAATTAAAAACTCTACAACATGTATACACAAAATATAAAAATAGAAATTACAAAAAAGTGCATGGGTTGCCTCCCTGCTAGCGCTAAATTTTTCGTCTTCAACCAGACGTGACTGAAATCTATCCGTCAAGGAGGTTTCAACGTCGTTTTGGACGTCCGATTAAAGACAATCTCGTGTGCGTTGCTTTTGAAGGGTCTCTTCCAACGGTATAAATAGCTCAGCTTCTTTATCCTCGTCAGAGTCAGAATAATAAAAATCAAATTGAGACTTTGTTGGTTCAGGCTCCTGAACTGATACCTCTGATTCTTGATACTGCTTAGCCTCGTCCTCTATTATGATGTCATGATGAATCTCAGGATAATCGAAGGCTTCTTCGGTATTATTTGAATTTGCTCTGTGAGATATGTGATTCAGGTTATCTGTTAATTGTCTAACTTGATCTGTCATCCTCTGTATAGACGCTGATTGACTTTGAATTTTTGCATCAAATTGAGCTTCCCGTTCCTCGAACCAATCTTTGAGTATGTGAATCAACTGATCTTCCTCTGATGGTTCTAGTTCTTGGTGAAGATCGTAGATGGATGGTGGATAAGATGGAAAGTATGATGGTTCTTCATACCATAAAGGATTTTGATTGCTCTGCCACCCTGGATTGTAGTTGTACTCACAATGATCTCTCGAGTGGTTACTATTACATATGTCACATCTCCTCATTGCGTCTTGTTGAGCAAATATGGTATTGCTTGGTTCTGGCATCCAGTGATAGTTGTTGGACTGGACAACAGGCCTCAGAAAACTTGACTGTTGCTCCCAGATTTGGGGTGTATCTTCTTCTAGTAAAGCTCGTAATCTCTCAATCTCCCAATAATGTTCCATTTTTCAATCACCTGAAAACAAAATAAAGAAATAAAAATTACTAATAAAAATGAAGAAAATTAGATACAAGTAAATTAGATAGCTTCAAAATTAATAACTCAAGAAAAATAAGTCCCCGGCAACGACGCCAAAAACTTGACCGGCGTAAACACACACTATAACGCAAGCATACGTATCGTTCAAGTAGTATAAAAAGTATCGATCCCACGAGGGCTTAATACCGAATCTATTAATTTTATGAGGTCAAATGATTACTAGTATCTAACAGGTTGATTGATTGATTTGAAATGGTGATGATTCTAAATTTAAAAACAAGTAAATAAAATTACACAAAAGTAGGTTTAAGAAAATTCAATATTAAAAACTATCTAGGGTTGTGAATCTTTCTTATATTTTTTAAAAGATGAAGTGGTTATTTCATGGTTGTGTAATAAATCGGTTTACTAACCTGGAACACTAAATTATGCAAAAGTCTATGTCGATGGTCAGACGCAAATACCCAGTTTAACCCAATTGAACCATATGTCTATGTCAACCAAATTATCTGGATTCATTAAGTTTAAGTTCCAATTATGGCTACCCCCGCCCGACAGGTATATGTCCATCCTGTAAGGAAATCTATTAAAGGGTTATCTATCCTCAAGGAAGATCGTGAGCTATTAAGTCTAAGGCTGAAACCTAAAATTCATTTGTCAAGTTTATTTTAGATTTACCACATCAATCTTATTGGTGATCAGAAAACAAGAAGCATTAAGCTTAAGACTTAATAAGTAAACCTTTAAATTACCCAAACTATAAAATAACCCCTTATAAACGGGTGATATTAGAATTCATCACAACCCCAGATAACTAACTTAGTTACGACACATAAATAGGGCTAGTAAAAACTTAAATAAAATAAAAGACATAAAGTAAAATGCTGAAAAGTAAATTGCTGAAAAGTAAATGCTGAAATTAAATACTGAAAAGTAAATGCTGAAAAGTAAATGCTGAAAGTAAATTACTGAAAAGTAAATACTGAAAGTAAATTGCTGAAAAGTAAATTGCTGAAAAGTAAATGCTGAAAGTAAATTGCTGAAAAGTAAATAAAGTAAAAGTACAATAAAAGAAAATACTGAGGTAAAAGGATTCACTTTTATTACTTCTATTTTAGATATCTCCCTTAATATAATATATTAATTTTGCATGATAATTACCAACCAGCCATATAGGCGGTATCCAGATAAAGTCAAATTAATAATTAATTACCAACCGACCAATCAGGCGCTATCCAGTTTAGTCAGGTTAAAACCAATTTAAATAATTACCAACCGACCAATATGGTGGTATCCTCGTTAAGTCAGATTTTAACTAGTTTATATATTATAATTAAAGGAGATTAATCTAAATATTAGTAATAAAAGTTTTACCTTTTACCCCAGCAAAGGGGAGTTACCTCCTCATTACTGAAAAGTAAAAACTGAAAATTAAAGAAAGAAAAGTATTGTGCGTAAAAGTAAATTGCGGAAAGTAAAAACTGAAAAGTAAAGAAAAGAAATTACGAAAGCGGAAATTAATTACTGAAAGCTGTAAATAAACAAACAAGATACAATCTTCTTAGTATTCTTAAGGAATTCCTTAGAAGAAAGTATGAATTTTACAAATGAAATGGTTTGGTATTTATAGGCAAAATTTTGCCTCCATCAAATCATCCCCCAAATCCATTATTAATTGTTCCACTAATTGCTCCAAAAAATCCATTATTAATTGCTCCACTAATTGCTTATCATGTTTGGTGCTGATTTGATAATTTTTATTAATTTAGTTTTTGAGTTGAAAATGATTGAAAATGACTTTTATAATTACATACAACACACTTCTGGATGGTTCATCAATTTAGGGCATGAAATCTTCAGAATTCGAAATTATTTTGTCCTTCAAAGTTGTAGATCTTTGAGTCTTCTTTAATCTGGAACTTGAATCAGCTCAATCCAATATCGGAGTAAAACGGTATGCCCAAATTACGACAGATGCGTAAAATTGGAATTTCCAAAACTGCACTTCGTTGAAACGCCCTTTCAAGTTTCCAATCTCCAAAATTAATATGTCAAGTCCAATTTTTGCCCTTATTTGACCCACATTTTATCCTAAATGATTTCATTGTGTCCCAATCTTATTTTATCTGCAAAATAAACTAAAACACATCAAAACGTTCATCAAACCCGAGAAACTAAACAAAATATTAACTAAAAGGAGCGGTAAATATTGATATATTTTCCGCTCATCACGTTGATAACAAAATTTCCTTTGAGAAGTGCTCCAATATCTTCTCTTTGAATGTTGATGTCCAAGCTCCAAGCTTTGAGATGGATTCCAAGCTCTTGTGAATGGTTTCCCTAACACATTGATATGATTCTTCAAGTGCTAGCTTTGGAAATTTTGCTACAAAATTTCCTTGTTCTTCCTTGTGACTCTCGGTAATGAGAGCTTTTGGAGAGGGAGAGAATGGCGTGTAATGAGAGAGGAAGAGAGATGATTTTTGTTAACTTGTATTTGATTTCCAAAATCAAATTAGTGATATACCAAATATTTGGTAATAAGTCCATCTCCTTTCAACTTGTGTGTTTTACAAGTTATCATAAAATCTCTACTAACTTCTATCAAATAAAGTTAAGTAAATGACTAAGATTTGACTTGTGATGTGACATGTGGGCCCAACTTGATTCAAAATCCGAGTGGGCCCGCAAACACATCTCGGGCTCGGGTTCGTTAATTCCGAATTAACGAATTTTTCGTTGCGACGTAATTAAATCAAATTTAATTAAATAATTAAATAATTATGCCTAGCAAAATTACTATTCAGTCGCTCGCGAATTAATTCTAAATTAATTCGTTCGCTCGAATTAAAATCTAATTTTAATTCCGTTATGAAATCTAATTTCATTTAATATATCAAATATATTATTTTATCGATTAATTCCAAATTAATCGTTCTCTTTATACTAAAGGTATTTTATCCCAGATAAAATCTCTCCGTAATTAATCCTAGATTAATTATGTTCGAATCATACGTCATCGGTGAATCTTCGGGAAGCGACCCATGAGATCCCTGGATATGTTGGCAGTAAATTCGGTCGTCGGACTATCCGAACACGTGCGTACCTCATACCACGTTCTTACCGATTTACGAGACATGGTTGGCTTCTAGCAAAACGCTATGCCTTCCCAATTCTCCAAAAATATTCTTAAGGAATATATAATCTTTGTCAGGCGTAGTATACGTAGTAGTGCGTATTACAATCCAGTATCGGATGTCACATGCAAGGCATGGGGCTGTAATAATGTATGCCCCGTATGAAGCATATATCAGATCACAAGCAACTAGTCTATTAATCGGATAATCATGAGCTTGTCAAATTACCTCGATGGTTGCAACATATTAGAGTACCAGTTCTGTATCCCTGCGTGATCATCATCTCCATATGACTGAAGTGATACTTCCATCTTGACATCACACCCAATACACTACTATTCTCAATAAACCCAGAAGAGGCGTACACGGAACCTGTTAAAGTCCCGGACGACCAAAACCAAAGCGTATTGATTGTCGTAAGTACTAGCGATGCAAGTCTCAGGTTAAGACCAAATACACCTACCCTGATTCGGATTCCCATAGACACATAGTCATGCTACCAATGGGATTCCGATGGGTCTATCCAGAGCGAAGCTGTTTCCGTACCATCGGTAAACACAAACTCTTATCACACTTGCATAAGTATCCAATACTTAAATATATGAGAACTATGATGTTACGCTTCCATAACACGCACAAGTGCAATACTAGTCTATTCTGCATTATCGATGTCCAGTCTCGATTATACTACGACTAGGGATATTTAAGGATTAAACCTTTATGGATTGATATTGTCTCATATCTTATAATCCGGAACTAATCATAAGGACCTTTATCATTTATATATTAAAGTAATCTAATTACAAAATGATAAAATGCAATTTCCATTGTCACATAGTTAATTTGTACAAAAACCACAATGTCTTTTACAAATAGTGACGCTATGGGTCATAATTGTCCAACAACTTCCTTCCTGTCAAGCCCTTGAAACGATCCCCATTAGTCCAAGATTACCACCGCCATATACTAAGTGCATATTTCTTTCAGCTATAACTCGACCCAATTTATGTGCTGCCTCAACGAACTCTGGCTTAGAACCAACACTGGTACCGCAAAACACACAGATATTTACAACTCGTCTTCTTGAAGTGGCTTCCATTTTTTTATATATTTCTTAGCTATGGATTTCTTCAAAAGTGCAATGATGATTGAATTTATAGAACCTGAAAAAAGGTGAGTAATAATAGCACTAGTTCCTGCGAAATGACAATTATTAGTTAAGAAGTGAAATATATCGTGAAAGTCAAAAAGTCTAGATCATGTCGGAGAAAATAAAAGAAAATAACAAAACAAATCACAATTATTAGTTAAAAACAAAAAGAAAATAATATTTAAAGGAAGTAATAGCTTGAATAAAGTCTATGCGTTAGGGACAAGCTTCCCATCCAATTTTCTTATAAATTAGCAAATAAGGTCTTTTAGAGTTAGATTCCCGAGACTTAAATGTTGTCTTTCTTTTTGGAATTGTGCATGTAACATGTGAATTGTGTGATGCATATATCCACTGGGATGCGTCTCAAGAGTCAATGATATGTCATCCAAAGACTCCTTACTCAAGCCATCCATAATGAATTTAATTTTATCTTCACGGTTATCAGACACCATTCCTAAAGAACGACAACGAGTATTAAATGTCATGCATGCACATTTATAACAAACATCTATTTTTTTAGCTCTTCTTTTTAGCATAGGTGCTTCTTCCTAAACCAGACAGATATGAAACAAAAGAGTCAGAGGACTCACCTGCCAATCTGACCCGTGCTTCAATAATCCAATGAATGTCATTATGAATACCTTTGATCATCAGAAGTCTCATTCGTTCTAAGCGAGCTTTGTAGACTTTCATCAGAGAGTTTTAAGGGAGATAAGGAAATTGCTTATGAAGATTTGTGAGAACGTCTTCCATCTTGAAATGTGACTTTACCTACACAAATTAAACACACAAAAATAAAACACACCAAATCTGAATATATACACAAATTGCATGGGTTGCCTCCCAACTAGCGCTAAGTTTAACGTCGTAAACTAGACATGACTGCCCAAATGTTAGGCTGGATCTGAAAGTGTGACACTTTCTTTTTGTCGCTCAAATGATTCTCCCCAGTAGTGCTTGACACGCTGGCTGTTAAATTTGAATGTTTCATTGGTGTTGGGATCAAGTAACTCAACAGCTCCATATGGTAAAACCTGAGTAATCACAAATGGGCCTGACCACATTGATTTCAGATTTCCAGGGAAAATTTCAACCTTGAATTGTATAACAACACCTGCTGTATTGGTTCCAATTGTCTGCGCACTATTTTTCGATCATGCCATTTCTTGGTATTTTCTTTGTATAATTTTGCATTTTCATAAGCTTGTAGGCAAAATTCCTCCAATTTGTTGAGTTGGTGGAGCCGTTTCTCTCCTGCTGCTTGTGGATCAAGATTTAACTTCTTCAGTGCCCAGTACGCCTTGTGTTGAAGCTCCACTGGCAGATGGCACGCTTTCCCAAACACCATTCGATATGGAGATATACTGATGGGTGTCTTGTAAGCTGTTCGGTAGGCCCATAATACATCATCCAGTTTTATAGACCAATACCTCCTTGTTGATCCAACGGTTCTCTCCAAGATTCTTTTGATCTCCCTGTTTGAAACTTCAACCTGTCCATTTGACTGTGGATGGTAGGCATTGGCAACTTATGAGTAACTCCGTATTTAGATATGAGTGCATCAAAGTATTTGTTGTTGAAATATGTGCCACAATCATTGATAATTGCCCGAGGTGTTCCGAAGAGAGTGAAAATATTATTTTTAAGGAATTTTATCACCACTTTTAAATCATTTGATGGGAGTGCAATTGCTTCAACCCATTTAGAGACGTAGTCTACTGCAACTAGTATGTACAGGTTTCCGAAAGATGGAACAAAGGGTCCCATAAAATCAATTCCCCATACATAAAAAATCTCCACTTCTAAAATATTTTGCAGAGGTCCTTCATTTCTCATAGAAATATTTCATGTTCTCTGGCACCTGTCACATTAAAGAGCAAATAAGTAAGCATATTTAAAAAGATTGGGCAAAAAAAACCTGACTGTAGGACTTTGGCTGCAGTTTTATTTCCATTGAAGTGTCCGCCTTATAGTGATGAATGATAATGATGCAAGACACTATTGACCTCCTCATGTGGAACACAACGTCTCAGTAATTGATCAGCAGAATGTTTGAACATGTATGGCTCATCCCAGACATAATGTTTGACTTATTTGAAGAACTTCTTTCTGTTGGTTTCTAATTAGGTCCCAAGAATCATCAAATCAAGCAACAAACAAGTGAATTCACGTGCTAGGCCTGGGGTTGGAATTGTGTCTGCCCCGTACGAAGCACATATCGGATGTCTGGCAACTAGTCTCTATAATCAGATATACATGACCTAGTCATAATATCCCGATAGCTCGAGCATTTAAGAGAACGAGTTTCGTATCCTATGTGACTATCATCTCTATATGACTGGAGTGATACTTCCGTCTTAACATCACACCCAACACACTACGATTCTCAATATACCCAGCATTGGCGTACACAGAACCTGTTAAAGCCCTGGATGACCGCAACCAAAGTATATTGATTGTCGCAAGTATTAGCGGTGCAAGTCTCAGGTTAAGACCAAATACACCTACCTTGATTGCAGACTCCCATAGACACATAGTCATACTACCAATGGGATTCCGCAGGGGTCTATAAAGAGCGAAGCTGTTTCCCGTACCATCGGTAAAAGACAACCTCCTATCACACTTGCATGAGTATCCTATACCCAAATATATGAGAACTATACCATTGTGCCCTCACAACGTGCACAAGTGTAATACTAGTCTTTTACATATTTATCGTTGTCCAATCTCGATAATACTCTGACTAGGGATATTTAATGATTTATCCTTCGTGGACTGATACTGTCTCATATCATTCTCAATCCAGGAACAAATCACAGGGACCTCCTATCATTTGTATATCTTGGTGATCTAATCCCAAATGATAAGAGTGCAATCTGCTTTGTCACATAGTTAATTTGTACAACAACACCGTGATCTGTACAAATAGTGACGCTATGGGTCATAATTGTCCAACAATCTCCCACTTGGCCTATAGCCAGTCACTCGAGTGTCTAACACCCGAACTATGTACGGTTGGCTCAAACTGCTGAGAAAAGGTTTTCGTCAGCGGATTTACATGATTATCATCTGATGCGATTTATTCGATCATCACATCGCCACGATGTATGATCCGAACGAATCAGATGAATATCGAAGTATTTATCTGGATCGTTGATGAGACCATTAATTCTTTAGCATGTGCCGACGCCTAGCTCAGCTACTAATAAAACTATATCTAATCTAATTAGATTTATTATCGACCCAAATGGCTTCTATTGCTGCCTCAGCTACAGCAATAACCCGCATTTGTTGCTTATTCGGTAACAGTATCTTGCTTGGAAGATTTCCAGCTCACTGTTTTGTTATACTATTGTATAGTACCGTTGTTGCGACTTATAGTCGTTATCATGAAAGCCAAGCTTTCACCGATTATATTATGGGAATATCATTTCCTAGAAATGATATATCATCATTACTCAGGACATTCACTGTCAGTGCGCTCCCACTAACCTCCTTATATACACAAGAATTATTTTCGTTTTGAATTAAATCTTACACCATTATGATTACATCAAAACGATAATTCCTAGAACCTAATGATTGCTTCAATCCATATATGGATCGAATAACCTGCAAACCTAGTTTTCTTGTTATGGTTCGACAAAACCGTCAAGATGTTGTAAACATCCTCCGAAAGGTTTCCGTTAAGGAAAGCGGTTTTCCCGTTCAGCTGCCATATTTCATAAATGAAACATACAGCATCAGCAAGCATTGTCGAAATGGATTTTCCGTGGCAACAGGTAAAAGGTTTCATCGTAATCAACACAATATTGATAACTCTACCTTTTCGCTACAAGCCTAGCTTAGTACGATGGTATGTTTCCATCCATGTATGTCTTACTTGAAGACTTATATAGTACCAATAGGCACAATGCCTTGCGGTACATTAACTAGTATCCGAACATAGTTGATATACATGGAATCCATATCAGACATTATGGCACTTTGCCATAATAGGGAGTCGATACCTTGTATCACTTCCTCATACGTAGTCAGTTGATTTTCCTCAATAAGATTGACATCTTTATGAGGAGAGATCAGAAACCCATACCCCAGGTTGTTTTCTGATTCTCTCTGACATACGTGGTTCTTGTGTATTCTAAGATTATTGGAATAGTTTCATCCTTGATGAACTATTTGTGTTCCATTAGGACTCGGTGCCAGGAATAGTATTACTCTGATTTTCATCGAGTTTTACTATCCTCCCACTTACCACTGCATATCGGTATTCCTCTTAGGAAAAACGCATGGCGAGAAACAATCTAATTGTTCTCTCGTGAGTTGTACAAGTACAATACTTATGGTATCCCTAGGATAACCTACAATTGGCACTTATCCGATTTGGGTTCTAGTTTGGTATCATCCAACATATGCCTAACATTCCCAAATTATTAGGAATGTGAAACCCGGTTTCTTTCCCTTCATATATAATATGATATCTGTCAAACAGATATTTATGGAACCTTATTCAAAATAAGTTCTGCACTGTTTAGCGTATCCGTTGAAGGAAATGGTAGCTCAGAGCGACTCATGATTAACCTTATCATGTCCAACAAGATTCGGTCTCTCAATTCGGACACACCGTCAAACTGACGTGTTCCGGGAGAAGTCCTCATTGAAAGAATACTATACTCTTTCAAGCATATGAGAAACTCATTGCTTAAGTATTTTCCATCACGGTCTTACCATGACAGTTTAATACTTTAGCCGATCTGTTTGTCTATTTCGTGTCGAAACTTTAAAAGTTTCTGATTTATGTTTCAAAAGAAACATGTAACCATGACGCGATGCCACATCCGTAAAGGTCATGAAATATTCATATCCACATCTAGCATAGCTAGACATGGGCCCACTTGCTTCACTATGAACTAGGGCTAACAGATCGGTGGCACTTACACCTTTACCTAGTAAATAGTGTTTTAGGCACTTTGACCAATAAACTAGATCCGTAGACTTTATTTGATTGAAATCAAATCAGTCCTAGTACCCACTCTTCAAAAGTGGGATATACGAGTCTTGTTTAATTGTGTCCCTGACAACAATGCCACATACAAGTTTCAACCTGATCAAATCAGTTTGAGCTATTTGTTTGTCATGTTATACGTGTGAGATTTATTTATATTCTAAATATAAATTATGTTATTCACATCTAATGTGTTTATCTCAATATCATCTTTATATAATAAAACACTTTAGTGTTCTAGAATATAAAGGTACATCCGCAACAGATTATACACTGATATAGAGATAATGTTTCTAGTCAAACTAGTTACTTTATAACAGTTTCCTAATTTACGTACATACCAAAAGGGTAGTTCCTAAACTTAGGTATCTACGGTTAAAACAACGACTTTCGTCCCATTTTCAATTCGCAGATTAATCTTAATAGAAGTCAGTATCCTGCTCATAGCAGATTCTGAACATCAGTACATATTTATGTACCACACTAAGTATCTAAAATCCAATTTTAATACTAGTTGTGAACATATTTATGACAAACATATTTGAAGTCAGAGCCTTGCTCGTCTTCAATTCCTTCTTGGGATATGTCCTTTATCTTCCCAGAAGATTATAATGATTTTGCCTTTGGCATTTTCACATTCCAGAAGCCTTTGGCCAAGCCTTGGCCTTTTGGAATATCGAAGTAAGATGCGCCTTGCGCTACTTGCGTTATTGCAAACTTTGGCTTTGTCTCCTTGAGTATAGCCATTAACTCTCCAAGAGTTTATTATTGCAATATTTACTTCTAAAATCTAAGTATAGATTTATAAAGATCCTTCAATTTCAATATCATACTTTAAGAATCTAATCCTTAGTTCTGATAAAGAAATTAAGGAGTCTATGACAGTATAATGGATTAAGAACTAAAGTTATCATTACATGAATATTCCAAATATCATGTTCCACTTATTTGCTTAATTCCAGGCTTAGGCCTAATACGTTATTTTATCAAGTAAAGTAACTTATTAGTTTCCAGGACCATCCTGAAATTTATTCCCAATTTGAAAATTAAAGTCGTTTAAATACATTTTCACCCAGGATTATGTTTTAAACATTAATCTTTCAATTATATCTTGATTCTAATAGTCCAACTATTTAATCAACGATTTGTGGTACTATATATTATAATGATTATTATAGTCCAACTATACAATCAAATATAATTTAAATTAATTAACCTCAATTATATTGATTATTATAGTCCAACTATAAAATCAACTATAAATTGAAATTAATTAATTCAAATATATTGATTACTATAATCCAATTATATAATGAACTGTAATACAGTCCAACTGTTTATTAAAACAACAATTTTAAATATTAGTCCAACTAACATTTAATTTAACGACGAAATAATTTGAATGAGCGCGTATGGCAAGTAATTAAACGAATATTGCAAATTCAATTCTTGCCTCCCACTATTTTTCGGCGAGCCTCTAATTGTCGAGTGCTCGGGAAACCGTGTTTCCTAGTGGGCTAGGATCTCGTTAAATATCACACAATCTTGACTTTGGCCAACAAATTGTATGATAATTAACTAGGTAGATCTCTAAGATCGATTGGATCCAATCCAATTCCTAGATCCGGTAGGGGGACATCCAAGTCCGAAACATATATCTTATATATGCCAATACATCCAATGTATTACCTAACCTTTTTCCTCTGAATCAACTAAGCATTGGCTTTGGCACAACAAACTTAGTGATCCCAGTTAAGCGCGACCCATTGACCATGGAAAGCTTCGTAATCAATGTCGATGGACAAGAAGTGGTCTTGACTTTGGCCAACAAACCACAACTTGGACAAGACACCAATATGGAACAAAGCCTTCGTGATTCAAACACACCCTCGACGGACAAAGGCCTTGACTTTGGACAACAAGCCAATTCCAGTCTCGGATCTTGAGTAAGAATCACTCAATGGAAGGAAAAACGCTTAATATTTTGCGAGGCTTTTTCGCGTGCAAATTGGCAACCAATTTATTATCTTTGTTAAGGTCTCATCATCATACATCCTTAAGCATGCATTCTAAACACATAATAAAGCGCATATGATAAAATAATAATGATATGCGGATGGATACTTTACACTGATCCTAGATCAAATCTCTCTTTCTCTCTCCCGCTAGCACAAATGTTTCTTCTACCCGTTACACTACACTTCTAAAGAAACCTCATTTACATTGAGGGGAATAGGTGAGAAGAGAATACAAAGAGTATAGAGGTGATAAGGCTGGACACGCAGGTCCAATTAATAAATCAAATTTATTACAATTTCTAAAATTGCCCCACCCATCTAATATCCATCCGATATACATTATTCATGCATCGCAACCATGTATTCACACAAGCATGTTATTAATCAATCTAATCCAATTAATTAATCTGATAATTAGCGATCATTCAATGTTCAAACAACGATTTGATCTTGCTCGAGTCAAACTCGTTTTGCGAATAAATACTCAAAGTACGAATTCTTGAATTAAATTAAACTACAAAGTTAAATCCAATTCAATTTGTATTTAATACTAATTCACTATTTAATTCCAAATTAAATATTACACTTTATTAACGAACCTTTACGACTTAAATTCCAAATTCAATCGTTACGGGTCTCAAAGCCCGATTAACATCCAATGTTTATTTAATTAAAGTCCAATGGGCTTTTAATTAATTTATTAAGGCGTGGACTTTTGGTCAACTCGGGTCAAACTGATAACCAAAGTCCAATCCGGGAATTACCCCATGAGCCCAGAAATCAATTTTGCCCATTAGGCCCAATTAAATTAGTAAGGTCCATTAAGTCATAATTGGACTTTATGGATGCGGTTTTGGGCCCAATTGGATCCAACCAAATTGGCCTAAACCTAACTTGGTACAACCAAGCCCAAAAGCCCAATTACAACCTATAAGGCCCAAATCCAATTTCAAGCCCAATTAATTAACTTATAAAATTCCAAATTCCACAATTAATTAACCTAAGTGTAATACGCAATTAATCACCCAATTAACATTTCTAAAACATCAATTAGCCTAATTAATCATGCACTTTGACATCAAATAGTGTCCAACACAATTAAATCAAAATCAAATCCAATACATGCTTCAAGTGTCTCGGTAATTAGGGTTTTTTACAATCCGATTCGATTTCAATCCAATTGAATCCACAATCATCATTTCCCAAATCAATTCAACTCATCCAATGAATCAAAATCAAAAATCACCATGAATTTTTTATATCACTAAATTCGGCCAAGCCTCTAATTTGGGGAAATTTGTCCAATTCAAAATTCAATCCAATTAAACCTCAAATCAACATTACCCAATTGTGTTAAGTCATCCAATGATCAAAAACAAAATTACCAAGACAATTAGGGTTCCTCCATTTTCGGTCAAGCCAAAGAAATTGGGGAAAATTGTTCTAAACCAATTTTCTTGAAATTGATCATGTACAACTTCAATTAATCAACATCCAAGCATACTTAATCAATCAATTCAACCAAATCATGCTCAAATCAATTTTGCCCAATTTTAAACCCTAAAAATTTCATGCTTGATATAAGCTCTAATACCATTGTTGGTTTCTAATTAGGTCCCAAGAATCATCAAATCAAGCAAGAAACAAGTGAATACACAAAGGAGAATGGCGGAAACATACTCACAAATGAACGGTTTGGATGCTACGAAGAACAAAACTCCTCCAAGATGGCTTCAAGCTCTCGGCAATGACTCCCAACGGCAGTGGGGTGCTCGTCTTCACTGGTTTTGGTCTCCACCATTTTCATCCATGGATGACCTCCATTGAAGCTCCAAGCTTCAAGCTTCCAAGCTCACGAAATCGGTTCCATATCACCTTAGGAAGACTCAAGTGTGTGCTAGCACTTAGATTTTACAACAAAATCATCACATTTCTTCTTCTTGTTGCTCGGCAGAACCAGAAAAATGAAGAAGAAAATGGCTCCAAGCCGAGAGAGAAGAAGAGGGAAAAGAGAGAAGACCGTGAGTCATGGAGAGAGAAAAGAAAAAGAAAAATGTTTTTTTATATATTTGATTTTCCAAAAATCAAATACCAAAACCTTTTTCCATTTTCCAAAAAATCAAAAAGCAAAAGCAATTAATGTTTTTCAACTTCCACATCAATCACTCAAATCAATCAATCAAATTGTCACATCACTCAAAGTGACATGTGATTTGACGCTTGATGTGACTAGCTGTAGGACACAGAACCTGGGCGACGCTGTACTAGGCTCGCGGCCTAGTAGGGAAGTACGAAATAACATGGAGTCGCCACCTGGTGTGAACCGGGATAAAGATTTAAGGCCGCACTCACCCCTCGCAAGGGAAGACCTCAAACCGGTTGTTCGGAATGGTCCCTTACTTATGTCACTTGTGATGATATAATTTGTGCAATGAACTAACCAAGTCTACTCAATAATCATGCTCAAGGGTACTTAGATCTAACATGCTTTCATCCAAATAATTCCACGCAATGTAACACAACGAGCATATTGAATCATTAAAGCAACATGTATAAATCATTATCCTAACACATCATAAACTAATAATATGCATAAGGAACAACCTAAATATGCTTTAACAAATAAATAACAACTAAATTATGCCATGCTTTAAATAATAAACGAATAACCTAAAGACTATAACATGCTCAAATACAAATTTGGATGAGACGAGATATGTGTATCTTAAGTGGTACGTGGCATTGTATCCCGAGTGCAGACCATATTACCGTCCATTCGGAATCGGCTATGGAATTTATGTCCGGGTTTCCATCCGATATACCACAAAAGGAAACACATATCCCGCTCATCCAACAATCACATCATGCCTCAAATGACTCTCATGCAATTATATATCAAGATAAATAAACAAAAATAAAGAAGATAAGTAAAAAGGGTGCCCTCAGGTCTAACCTCTTTTGTCGTCTAAGAAAGGGCGTTACACGTCCGTTGGAAGGGAGATTGATCCGATGCTTTTCCGATTTGTCTACTCAATGTCTTTCCTCGCTGCTTTGATGCTCGGGCTGCTGTTTCAAGTCCGTTTCACTGCTGTTTCGCTGCTACGTTTCAGGTCACTGTCTTGGTGATTTAGTGGACTGTTTTGAGTGATTTTGAAGGCTAATGGAGCTGCGGTTTTGAGGGTTTTTTAGGGAAACTTTATGGAGAATTTTGAGGGGTTTTCTAGATGATTTTAGGGCTGTTTTGCTGGCTAAAGTCGCAGCCAAAACTGACCAGAACAGAAGGTGAAGATGCGGCAGTTCAAGGTGCAGTGGGGGCGTTTTTGGGGACTGTTTTGGGGCTGCGAATGGGGCTGTGTTTGGAGAGTGTTTAGTGCGAATTTAGGGCTTTATTTGAGGCTTATTTTGGTGTGTTTTAGGGCTGTGAATGGTGGCTAAAATTCGGCAATGGAGGGCAGTGAAAGGGGCTTAGGCGTGAAGGGTGTTGGTGAAGGGTGAAAGATGCGGCAATGGAGGGTGCTTAGGTTTAATGATTCGGCAATGGAGGCTTCAAGCAGGTTTTTGGACGTGCAAGGAGGCTTGAGAAAGTGTTTGGGACGTGCTTGGGGAAGTATGTGTGCTAGGGTTGTGAATGGGAGTGAAGGCCTCTTTTTATAGGCAAAGAGAGAAGACTTTCCTAATTTGAGTAGGAGAGAATCTCCTAATTGGTTTCTAATAAGGAATAGATCTCCTAATTTGGATTTGTGATTGGATTTGATTTGGTAGGGATTTGATTTGATTTCTTTTATTTAGGTAAGGATTTTATTTGATTTAAACATGTGATAAATGTGCATATACCTAAATAAAGGCACTATGGGCGTGAATCCCCCTCCTTGGGCATGGGCTTGGTTTGACTTGGTTTGACTTGGGTATTTTGGGTTTGGTTTGGGTTTGGTTTGGGTTTTGGGCCTTAGGTAAGCTTTGAAACGGAAGTCCAACAAGCAGCCGAAGCTAAACAACTCAGATAAAATCCAACAAAAATTCTATTTTCCAACTTTACCCTTCCAACGTTCGTTTTCCGCGACTTTCATGACTAAAGAAGTAGTTGCCTCCATACGAGACTCATCATTGGGCTAATGTGTCAAACTGCAATGCCTACACTAGCGATTTGACGCTTGATGTGACTTGCGTGCCGCACTCGAATTCGAATTGCGAATGCGCTCGCAAACAATCCCGGGCTCGGGTTCTCTAATTCCAAATTAACGAATTTTCCGTCGCGACGTAATTAAACGATTACGCCTAGCGAAATCACTATTCACGTCGCTAACAAATTAATTCTAAATTAACTCGTTCGCCCGAATTAAAATCTAATTTTAATTCCGCGTCGAAATCCAATTTCGTATAATATATCAAATATATTATTTTATCGATTAATTCCAAATTAATCGTTCTCTCTCTTTAATTGATATTTTATCCCAGATAAAATATCTCTGTAATTAATCCCAGATTAATTTTCTCTCTCTTCTAATTAATCCAAGATTAATTAAAGTGCTAGTCATACGTCATCGGTGAATCTTCGGGAAGCGACCCATGAGATCCCCAGATATGTTGGCAGTAAATACGGTCGTCGGACTATCCGAACACGTAAGTATCAAGTACTACGTTTATACTGATTTACAAGACAAGGTTGGCTTCTAGCAAAGCGCCATGCCTACCGAATTCTCCAGAAATATCTTTATAGGAATATGTGATCTATATCAAGCATAGTATACCGTAGTATTGCGTATTTCGATCCAGTATCGGATGTTCACGTGCTAGGCCTGGGGCTGGAATTGTGTCTGCCCCGTACGAAACACATATCGGATGTCTGGAAACTAGTCTCTATAATCGGATACACATGACCTAGTCATAATATCCCGATAGCTCGAGCATTTAAGAGAACGAGTTCCGTATCCTATGTGACCATCATCTCCATATGACTGGAGTGATACTTCCGTCTTAACATCACACCCAACACACTTGGATTCTCAATATACCCAGCATTGGCGTACATAGAACCTGTTAAAGCCCTGGACGACCGCAACCAAAGTATATTGATTGTCGTAAGTATTGTCGGTGCAAGTCTCAGGTTAAGACCAAATACACCTACCCTGATTGCAGACTCCCATAGACACATAGTCATACTACCAATGGGATTCCGCAGGGGTCTATCCAGAGCGAAGCTGTTTCCCATACCATCGGTAAAACACAACCTCCTATCACACTTGCATGAGTATCCTATACCCAAATATATGAGAACTATGTCATTGTGCCCTCACAACGTGCACAAGTGTAATACTAGTCTTTTACATATTTATCGATGTCCAATCTCGATAATACTGTGACTAGGGATATTTAATGATTTATCCTTCGTGGACTGATACTGTCTCATATCATTCTCAATCCAGGAACAAATCACAGGGACCTCCTATCATTTGTATATCTTGGTGATCTAATCACAAATGATAATATTGCAATCTCCTTTGTCACATAGTTAATTTGTACAACAACATCGTGTCTGTACAAATAGTGACGCTATGGGTCATAATTGTCCAACACTTTCGTTGCTGATGTGTCCATTCCAACAACCATTTTCTCGATACTATGTAGTTTACATAGTCAGCATACCGAGGGACATCATGTTGTTTCATGGAAAACAGTTGTTCATCTGGAAAAGATTCTTTGATTGTCAGTTCATTGTCAGTTGTTTCTCCATTCTCGAGCCTCGATAAGTGATTTGCCACTTGATTTTCTATCCATTTCCTATCTCGGATCTCCATGTCAAATTCTTGCAGTAGAAGCACCCAACGAATCAATCTAGGTTTGGCATCGTTCTTTGTGATCAAGTATTTGATTGCTGAATGATATGTGTAGACCACCACTTTGGGACCCAGCAGATACGAGCAGAACTTATCAAAAGCGAACACAACTGCAAGCAACTCATTTTCAGTGGTTGTATAGTTGAGTTGAGCTTCATTCAAAGTTCTGCTGGAGTAGTAAATGGTGTGGAAGATTTTTGCTTTGCGTTGTCCCAAAACTGCACCTACAGTAAAATCACTAGCATCGCACATCACCTAAAATGGAAGAGTCCAGTCTGGTGCTACTATGATGGGGGAATAGACCAACTTTTGTTTCAAGATCTCAAAAGCTTTGTGACATTCTTTGGTGAAGTTGAAAGGCACATCTTTCTCCAGCAGATGTACAGAGGTTTAGCAATCTTGGAGAAGTCTTTGATAAATCTCCTGTAAAATCCTACATGTCCGAGAAAACTTTGAATCCCTTTGACAGATGATGGTGGAGGTAGTTTTTCAATTGTCTCGATCTTTGCTTTGTCTACGTCGATTCCCTTTTCTGAATCCTTTTGACAGATGATAGTGGAGGTAGTTTTTCAATTGTCTCGATCTTTGCTTTGTCTACGTCGATTCCCTTTTGTGAGAACCGATGTCCCAAGACAATGCCTTCATGCACCATGAAGTGGCATTTCTCCCAATTGAGTACTAGATTGGTATCTTCACATCTTTGTAGTACCTTTTCCAGATTTTGTAAGCAGTGATCGAAAGAATCTCCAAACACTGAAAAATCATCCATGAAAACCTCCATAGTTTGTTCCAGCATGCAACATTGAAATATAGCAGGAGCATTACATAGTCCAAATGGCATCATGCGGAAATCAAAAGTACCATAGGACATGTACAAATGGTATTCTCCTAATCTTCTAGGGCGATGGCAATCTGATTATACCCCGAGTATCCGTCCAGAAAATAATAGAACTCATGTCCCGTCAGTCTGTCTAACATCTGATCAATGAATGGTAACGAGAAATGATATTTTCTTGTTGCTTTGTTCAACTTCTTGTAGTCCATGCATACTCCCCATCCAGTCACTGTTCTTTTTGGAATCAGTTCTTTCTTTTCATTTATGACTACATTAATTCCTCCTTTCTTTGGCACACATTGCATAGGACTCACCCAAGTGAGTCAGAGACTCGGTAAATGATGCCGGCGTCTAACTATTTGATAATTTCTTTCTTCACGACCTCCTTTATGATTGGATTTAGTCTCCGTTGATGTTCCACTATGGGTTTGTAATCGTCGTTCATCAGAATCTTGTGTATGAAAAATGATGGACTAATGCCTCGAATGTCTGCTATAGTCCAGCTAATGGCTTTCTTGTGTTCTCGTAACACTCTTAACAACTTTTCTTCTTGTTCCAATCTTAGCGAAGAAGAAATAATCAAAGGTAATTCAGAAGAGTTTCCTAATAATACATACTCGAGATGGCTCGGAAGTGGCTTTAGCTCCAATTGTGGTGGTTCTTCAATCGAGGGTTTGATTCGCTCCTTTTTCGATAATTCCAAACTTTCCACATGTGGTGTCGATTTGAAGCGAAATGGTTTGTCAAGATAGTTGATACATTCCAGAATTTCAGCATCTAGCTCGCTGTCAGTCATGTTGGTGATGTAAGCTTCAAGTTTATCCGTGGGAAGTTTCATTGCATCAGTATCCTGGATGATACTATCTACAACATCAACTCTGAAACATTCCTCCTCTTTTTCATCATTCGGGGATTTCATGGCTTTGAAAACATTGAAGGTAACTTCTTGGTCCTGTACTTTCATGGTTAGTTCTCCTTTTTGTACATCAATAATAGTTCGACCTGTAGCCAAGAATGGTCTCTCGAGAATGATAGGTATATCTTTGTCTTCTTCCATGTCAAGGATAATGAAATCTGCTGGGAGAATGAGTTTGTCGACTTTGACCAGCACATCTTCAACTACACCTCTTGGAAATGCGAGCGTTCTGTCAGCAAGTTGTAGAGAAACTGAGGTGGGCATTGCTTCTCCAATTTGCAGTTTCCTGTAAATCGAAAAGGCATCAAATTAATATTAACACCTAAATCACACAAAGCTTTACCAATGTAATAATCTCCAATGGTGCATGGGACGGTGAAACTGCCAGGATCTTTCAACTTTGGGGGAAGTTTCCTCTGAATAATGGCGCTGCGTTCTTCTGTTAATGCTACTGTCTTGTAATCTCCCAATCTATGCTTTCGTGAAAGAATGTCTTTCATAAATTTGACACAGCTGTGCATTTCTTCCAATGCTTTTGCAAATGGAATGTTGATATGCAGCTTTTTGAAGACCTTCAAGAATTGAGCAAACTGCTTGTCCAGTTTCTTTTTATAAAGACGCTGTAGAAAAAGTGGAGGTGGAGTGAATCTTTCTTGATCTTTTTCCTTTGCTTCTTTTTCCTCCATCTGTGGAACTGCTTCTTTTGGAACTTCCTCAATGGATGCCTTGATTCCAACATGTTTGTTGATTTCAGTACCGCTTTTCAAAGTAATGGCTTGACATTGCTCATTCCCTCGGTTCCTTGGATTTGGTTCTGTGTTGCTAGGAAGGTTACCTGGCGGTCTGTAACTCTGAGCATTGGCCAATTGTCCAATTTGATTTTCCAGTGGCTTTATAGAAGCAGATTGACTTTGAAACATAGCATCATATGTTGTTTGTTGTTTTTTGAACATCTCTGTAATCCATTCTTTTATATCTGGTTCTTTCCCATACTCCTGGCCTTTATTTTGTTGTTGGAATCCGGGTGGTGGATTGTTCTTTTGCCCTGAATTTTTGCTCCATGCGAAATTGGGATGATTCCTCCACCCTGGGTTGTAGGTGTTGGAATTTGGATTGTTCCCATGTCTGTTGAAATTGTTGACATAATTCATCGTCTCATTATGTTGGTTTGCTTCTGATTCTGATGCTCCTCCATATGGTGAACTTATGGATCCAACATTAACCTTCATGTTAAGAGTTTCCAAATTTTTGCAAATCAGATCCAGCTTGGTATTTACTGATGTGTTGGCTCCAACTTCATAAATTCCAGCAATTCGTTTGATCATGCTCATTTCTGTTGGCCATAAAGAATTGTTGTTGGCCATTTCTTCAATTAAATCCCAGACGTGATCTTCTCATTTTTCCATTAAAGCTCCTCCAGCAGCAGCATCAATTGTGGTTCTCATTATTCCAGAAAGTCCATTATAGAAGGTTTGGACTTGTAGCCACTTTGCAATCTCATAGTGAGGACATTTTCAGTGCAAATCCTTGTATCTTTCCCAAGATTCGCAGAGGGATTCTGAGTCATGTTGTACAAAAGATGTAATGTCATTCCTCAGCTTTGCAGTTATGACTGGTGGAAAATACTTTGCAAGGAATTTGGTGGCTAGAGTGTTCCAAGTTGTGATGGAACCTGCTGGTAGTGAATGTAGCCAAGCCTTGGCTCTGTCTTTCAAGGAATAAGGAAAAACACGCAGTCTCATTGCTTTTTCAGCCGCTCGGTTGTAATTGAAAGTGCCGCAAACTTCCAGGAAGTTGTTGATTGGGCATTAGGATCTTCAGTTGCATTCCCCCCAAACTGAACTAACTGTTGTATTATCTGAATGCATGTTTTGATGTCACACGCATTTACTAGTAAGGGAGGAAATACAATACAAGAAATGAAGCCGTCAACCACCGGAATAGTTCTGTCTCGAATGGGAATTGGTGGTGCAACCTCCAAAGGTTCAGGTTCCATGTTGATCAGTGCTTCTTGGCCTTCTCGCCTTTCCCTTCTCAACTATCTGATGGTTCTTTCAATTTCTAGGTCTAGCGGACGGATTCCAAAGCTTCTGGTTCGTCTCATGTAGTTTTTGAGAACCTGAACACAAGAAAACAAAAATAATAAGTAAAAAGAAATTAGACACAAGTAAAGGTATCTAACCCCAAAACTAATAGTGAAAGATAAATAAGTCCCCGGCAACGGCGCCAAAAACTTGACCAGCGTAATCACACACGTATAACACAAGCGCACTTATCATTCAAGTAATATAAAAATATCGATCCCACGAGGACTTAATACCTAAGCTATTAATTTATGAAGCCAAATAATTATGAGTATCTAATAGATTGGTTGTTTGATTGGATAGTGATTTTAGCTAAAGACAAGTAAATAAAATAGTGCAAAAGTAAATTAAAGGGAAATTCAATATTAAGAAACTATCCAGGGTTATGAATTCTTCCAATATCTTTTAAAGATGAAATGGTTATCTCATGTTTGTGTAATATGTTGGTTTATTAACCTCGAACATGAAATTATGCAAAAGCCCCTGTCAATGGTCAGATGCAAATACCCAGTATAACCCAATTAATCATATGTCTATGTTAACCAAGTTACCTGAATTCATTAATATTAAGTTCCAATTGTGGATACCCCCGTCCGACAAGTATATGTCTATCCTGTAAGGAAATTCTTTTAAAGGGTTATCTATCCTCAAGGAAGATCGTGGGCTATTAAGTCTAAGGCGGAAACCTAAAATTCCTTTGTCAAGTTTATTTTAAGTTTACCACATCAATCTTAATATTGGTCAGTTAAAAAGAAGCATAAAGCATAAAACTTAATCAATAAATAACCTCTTATAAACCGGTGATATTGAAATTCATCACAACCCCAGATAACGGGTTTAGTTACCACACATATCTAAGGCTAGTAAAAGCTTAAATAAAATAAATGACATAAAGTAAAAGCTTGGAAATTAAAAAGGTAAAAATACAATAAAAGAAAATGTTGGGGGTTAGAGGATCCACTTTTATTACTTATATTTTAGATATCTCCATTATTATAATATATTAACTTTGCGTGATAATTACCAACCGACCATATAGGCGGTATCCTGATTAAGTCAAATTTATAATTAATTACAACCGACCATACAGGCGGTATCCAGTTTAGTCACGTTAAAACCAATTTTATTAAGTCCAACCGACCATAAAGTCGGTATCCTATTAAGTCAGGTTTTAAATAGTTTATATATTATAATTAAGGGAGATTAATCTAAATATTAATAATAAAAGCTTACCTTTCACCCCAGCAGAAGAGAGTTACCTACTCATGCTGAATAGTAAAAGACTGAAAAGTAAAGAAAAGAAAGTGTTATTGCGAAAAGTAAATAAAATTAATTACAGAAAGATGTAAATAAACAAACAAGATACAATCTTCTTAGTATTCTTAAGGAATTCCTTAGAAGAAAGTATTAGTTTACAACTGAAATTCGGCCTCAATTTATAGGGAAATTTTATGCCTCCGCATCACGACACGTTAAACCTTGCGCGTCGCGAAGTGCCGTTGATTGTTGACACGTTGCACAGCTTTTGCGGAGATGGTGACATGTGGCGTCGGTAGAATTATAAGCTGAATTATTGGCTTTACGTCGTGACACATAAGGATTTTTATGTCGCGACACTGATGTCAGCATGACGCAAGCAATGACGCGTTTTCAATGATAAGTGTCGGAAGCATGTGATGGTGACACGTGTCCGGCGCACGTTAGCAGATTTGTTGTGATGTTGACACGTGGCAGACACATGTTAGTAATGACACATGATAGGAAAACTTCTCTGATTGTGTCAGGTGATCGGCGTACGTTAGCAGTCGGTGCATTTTAGCACAGCCCATTTTAGCAAACGGCGCATTTTAGCAGGAAATTTATATTTTTGCCCTTTTTGTCTGTTTTTCATTGTTTTGGCCCCGAATTACCTCCTGAGAGTCATGTTATTTTATTTATCTACAAAATACCACAAAACACATCAAAATATTCACAAAACTCAAGAAACTATACAAAATATTAAGTCAAAAGAGTGGGAAATAGTGATCTATTTACCATTCATCAATATCTAAGTTATATTTTGGGATGAGGCTAAAATTATTGAAATATTTTGATAAGTTTAAAATTATTTTCAGATCAGTTGAGAAATGTTATTGTGCTTTGATATTTTGATAAGAATTCTTTTATGATATTTTTATATTGGGGGAAAAATCCAATCTCAGAGACATTATGGAATTGGCGGATATTGGAATTGATGGATATAGTAGACATGTGCCCATATAGTTTCAGGACTAGAAGGATCGGGATACGTAACGCCCCTAGATCCTAATTTCAGGGCCAGGAAGACAAAATTGATTAGCAATCTTGTCTCTAGCTCAGTGACTTGGAGGACGTCAATACGTTACGCCCCAAGGCACTATTTAGGCATGTGGATGGTCGGCTATACGTAACGCCCCTAAACGTCAGTTGTTTTTCAGATGAGACTTTCAGAAACAACAGTTTAATGAGAAAGTTTTAGAAAGAATTCAATTTTACGAGAGATCTCATAATTTTACAGAAAGAAAGAAGTTCTTAGAAAAAATATACAGAAAGAGATTTGTTTTCATTCAAGAAAAGAGTTTTCAGAAAAGATTAGCTTTCTTGAGATGATTTCGATTTCAGAACAATAATTTTTCATAAAGCATTTTAGTTACTGTTTTAAATTGTCCACTCACTAGGTCGTTCAAACGATCTAACCCCCCACTCACCCGTGTTTTCGAAGGGATGGATACTGATGGCAATCACTAGGGTTATGGTCCACTCATCAGTCAGGTCTGAGGTATATGGTTCAGTTAATGTTGTAATGGTTACAAGTTATGTAAAATTATATTGAGAGTCATTACTTGAGGTTATCAGAGTCGAATTTACCAGATTAGCATAACAGGTTCAGAGTTATAAGGAACAAAGATTGTTTAATTAATTTAAGTTGGACATGTAGTCATCCAGTGTAAGTGTGTGATTTGTGATTGTCAAATAATAAAAAAGTAGTAGAGTTCAGTTAGTCAGTCAGTTAGTTAGAGGCTAAGGGTTATAAAGTGACATATATTCTGCCAGTAGCATCTCTGAGAGGGGGATGTTACATGCATAGAAACTAGTTTTATGCCTAGCTTTTGGCCAAATTGATTTGGTTCAAAATGGTAAGTTGTTTTAATCAAATCGGTCCGCTAATAACAAAACTAATTTTTGACCTCAAATCTCTCCATTCTCGTGCCAACAAATCCTGTTATGATTCACCTAGTAATATATCATAACCCCCGAATGAGAAAGAATAAAATATTTTCATAAACAACTTCCATATCATACAATCTTTCGCCCAACCAAGTAGCCCACCATATGACCTAGAGTAATAAATATGTCTTCTCTAATACTCATTGGCTAAGTGTTGATCACAATCCCGATGATATGAAATATGAGAATTACTCAATCGACATTCTTCTGCCATGGCCATAGACTTGCACCATCTCATATGTTAAATGCGCAATAAGATACTTAACTATTTAAACACAAGTTTATTCTGATTTTGACGATCCTCTATCTTGTCTTTCACAATAGTCATATGTTTATCATGTAACCTAATCACTCCCATTTTAGTAGTCCTTAAAAGATGACCCAAGTAGATGTCAAAGTTATATAACTCCCACATAAGACTGATGAAGATCTCAAGTCTTAGGATCAGCTAATAAATTAATACCATATGTTTTCCAGAGATACATGGGATCAAACATCTCCATATTGAAACTATTTATGGTCAGTTAATTATAATTGCTAATTATCACAAACACTCATGTGTTAGTAGCTTATGAGATCAACTACCTCACAAGTGGGCGGTAATAACATCAAGCTGGTCTTATTTGGATTACCAATGCCCTACTTATTGATAATCCCACGACTTAGAATATTTATGAGAGATAGGATCTCATAAAAAAAACTTCGTTTGATTCTTATGCAAATCATTCATATGACTTTATCATACAAGATATCTATCTAAAAATATAAGGAAAAAATCATTGCCATTTTGTTTTATTCAATATAAATTATTATAGTCCTAATCTAATAGATTTAGGGCATATTGCCAACACAATTTCATTCATGCTACATGCAAGTTTCTTAAGAAAAACATTTTTAGACGTCATTTTCTAAATTCAGTATGCAAATCATGAAATGCATCATATATCTCATCAAATATATAATCATCAGTTACCTCATTTTCTCCATAATATGTGTCATCTCCAACTTCTATGAATCCTAGATTTGCCTTTTCTCATTTCTTATCGGATGAGCTATCGTCACCATCGCTTAAGGTGGAAATCGTTGATTTCTCCTTGAGTTTCTTCAAGTTTAGGAAATCTGTCTTAATGTGACTTGATGTTTTTCATTCATAGCATATGATCTATCTTCTTCCTTTTTCCATTTTCTCTTTCTTGAAGTTTCAAAAGTCTCTGTTTGGCTTCTTGAAGTACTTTCTAAATTTCCTTGCCATCATAGAAAACTCCTCATCACCAATGTCAATCTCATCATTTTCACTTTCCCCTATAGATGATTTCAAAGTAAGGTTCTTTTCTTTGTCATCTTCATCCACTTTGTTATTTTCTATTTCATTTTTATAGGAAATGAGTGAGCATAAGAGATCATCGAGAGATAAGATATTAAGATCTTTTGCCGTTGTTATAGTCGTACTCTATGAATTATTTCTTGTCTGAAGTACAAAATAATGAGCTTATGGCTTTTGCATTAAAGGTGCTCCTTATCTTATATATCTTATTTTATCCATTTACTTTGAGATTTTGGATCATACTTTCCACTCTAACTTTTCTTAGTGGGATTAAAGGGTCTCTAACTAACAATCTCCCAAATTTCAAAGTTCATTGCTTGTAAGTAAATTCTCATCCTAGTTTTCGAATAAGGATAATCGCTATCGTCGAACAATGAGGGTTTTAAAATAGATTGTACCTCCGAGTATGATGAACTATCTTGGGTTTCCATATGCTCTTTTACACTAAGATGATTAAGTCCTAACTATATAACCCACTCTCATATCAATTGAAACACCTAAAAGGTATGGTTAAATAACCCAAAAGGGAGGTGTAATGGATATTAAATTTTTTTGATTAAATAATCCCAATTTTAAGTCAACCAATTCCTCAACAATTCAAATTGTGTCAACAATAATTATACTCAACAATGATATCCACAAACAATTGAAAAATACAAGTAAAAATAATGAATAAAAGTTAGAAAAATTAACACCATATTTTTATGTGGTATAACTAACCGTGCCTACGTCCACACCTCCAAACTTCCCATTTGAGGATTCATTATCACCAATTGGCTTCAAAGGAGCCTGTTGGAAAATTATTAAGTAACAACAAATTTTTGATAAGAAACAACAATTAGAAAATGTTGACGGGGAAAACATAATACACCCATGATGGTAACATTTTTTGGAAGGGTTAGAGAAAGTCATTAATCATCTAAATACATGTGATTACATAGTAATCAATGCATCCAAATGCATATGATTACATAGAAATCAAGGCTTGCTTCCAAATGCATGTGAGCTAATAAGAAGCCATACATTTGAAGTTATAGTGACTTGATTTCCCTCTAATAAATAAGAGCATTTGCTTATTAAGTTAAGCAATCAATTAAGTTTGATTAAGAGCATCTCTACAAGAAGAAAGGTATGCAATTATGTTATGATTAACTTAGATTTATTTCAATTAGTTTGTGAATAAATCTAGTACTAGTAATACATTTGGTTAGATTCTAAGAGGACAAATATATAAAACATTAGGGATGATGTTTCCTAACAGAGCCAATTAAACCTTTTATAACTCAATAAATTTGCAAGGTATCAATCAAACATACAAAGTGTTTTTCATACTTTAAATGTTTCCCACACTCTGAAATAATATATCACTCACATATTATCCGCAAATGTATCCCAACACTCAAATACAACAATGATTGAAGATGAATTTACCTCACAAAGAACAAGCTCTTTGAAGATGAATTTACATCTTATTGAGCTCTCGAAGTATGCTGGTCGCACGACACAATTGCGAAGTATGAATTATTCTTGTAGAGATAATAAAAATTGTTGATCCCATCATGTGTGAGTGGTAGATGTTGGAAAATTATTAAGTAACAATAAATTATTGATAAGAAACAATAATTATAAAAGGTTGATGGGGAACACATGGTACATTCATGATGGTAACATTTTTTGGAAGGGTTAGATAAAGTCATTAAGCATCCAAATACATGTGATTACATAGTAATCAATGCATCCAAATGCATGTGAGCTAATAGGAAGCAATACATTTGAAGTTATAGTGACTTGATTTCCCTCCTATAAATAAGAGCATTTGCTTATTGAGTTAAGCAATCAAAAGAACATCTCTACCAGAAGAAAAGTATGCAATTGTGTTGTGGTTAACTTAGAATTATTTCAATCAGTTTGTGAATAAATCTAGGACTAATAATACATGTTTGGTTAGATCATAAGAGGAAAAATATGTAAAACATTAGGGATGATTGTAGGACACAAAAATCGGCGATGCTGTTCTAGGCTCGCGGCCTAGTCGGGAGTACGGAGTAGCACACGGGGGAACTAAACCAGAGAAATAACATGGAGTCACCACCCAGTGTGAACTGGGAATATGATTTAAGGCCGCACTCACCCCTCGCAAGGGAAGACCTCAAACCGTTGAGTTCGAAATGGTCCCTTACTTATGCCACTTATAATGAATGGATTTGTGCAATAATCTAACCAAGTCTACGCAACAACAACCTACGTCTAAGTTTGCATACTACATATATCTAAGTTTGCAGACTACCTATATCTGAGTTTGCATGCATAAAAGTAAGTCGAAATAACGGTAAACACACAATTTCATGAACATACTAAATAAATAAATGAGGAAAGATAAATAAAAAATGACGGTAAAAGCATAAACATTAAAACGAACTAACTAAGCATATGATGGGGAAAGAAATAACTAAGGAAACAAACATGCAAAACATGATGAAGGAATCTGTCCAATGCATGCGCGTTTTTGTAGCGTTCGTAAATGCGTTCGAACAGAATCACAAAAACGATACCTCTAATCACATAAACACCTAAATCAAGCATAAAAAAGAAGATACTAAACAACAAAATCATGCATAAAGGAAAATAACATACTAAACGATTAAATCAAGAATAAACATAAGATTGGATGAAACGACATATGTGTGTCTCTCAAGTGGTACGTGCAGTTGTTTCCCAAGTATAGACCGTATTACCATCCATTCGGATTCGGCTACGGAATTTACCTATGAGTTTCCATTCGATATATCACAAGAGATAACACATATTTCATTCATCCCATGGCCACAACATTCATGAATCCACAATACGCATACGAAGAAATAATAACAAGAGAACGGGAATAAATAAAAAAGGTCCCCTCAGGTCTAACCTCTTAAGTCGTCTCTTGGAAGTGCGTTATATGACCGTCTGAAGGGTTAATGCTCCGCAACTCTTCTGGTTCACTGGTTCGTTGTTTTCCTTCGTTACCTCGCTGTTTTGGGCTGCTGTTTCCTCTGTTTTGGGCTGCTATTTCTGCTATTTTTTGCAGCTGTTTTTAGACTATTTAAAGGTGTAATTTAGAGGTGATTTGGGCATTTGTTTGCGGTAATTGAAGGCTAATTTTCAGGGTGTGTTTTACGGTAATTGAAGGTTGATTTTCAGGGTGTGTTTTGCGGTAATTGAAGGGGTTTCAGGGCTGTGATTTTTGGTGATACAGGGGCTATTTCTGGACTGTGATTTTTGGTGATGCAGGGCTATTTTAGGTTGGTGTTTTGCGGTGATGGAAGGCTATTTTAGGTTGCAGGTGTGCGGCTGTGTGAGGGATTTTTCTGGACTACAGTTCACGGCAATGAGGGACTATTTTTCTATGCTTTGGGCGTAAATGAGCTAGGGTGTGAAAGGTTGGTTTAGTTTTCTTTTTATAGGCAATGGTTGGGGTTTACCTTATGTGAATAGGGAAAGAATATTGTGTAATTATGGTGGGATATTTTAATTAGTGTGCTATTAGGAAAAATCTATTTAATTAGGGATGTGATTTGGTTTGATTTGATTTGATCTCTTTTAATTAGGAATATGATTTAATTGGATTTGGAGGTGATTGATGAGATTTGATTTGAGTCTTTTAATTTAGGAAGGTGATTTGTCTTGATTTTAGCATGTGTTTAATGTGTGATTTTGTTATTTTGGAAGCTTTGGGCGTGAGGTTTAGTCTATTTGGGCGTGGGTTTGGTTCTTTTTGGTGGGCTTGGTGGTGTGTAGGCTTGGTGTGTGGCTTGCGGGGGTTTGGGCTGAGGATGAGTTTTAAAACAGAGGTCCAACGAGCGAACCCACAGCTAAGCAAATAAATTTAGTCTAACAAGATATCAATTTCTAACTTTTCCCTTCCGACGTCCGTTTCCCCCGACTTCCATAACTTAAATAGGTAGTGTCTCCATGTGAGACTCATCATCGGGACTTATATGCAAAAATTCAGTGCCTACAGTCGCCCCCACTTTGATGGGACTTGTACAATGTGTGACAATGAAAATCCTATCAAAGTTATTCAATGCATTTTTACTTACTTGGCTCGCCAACTGCCACCTGACTTGTCTGTTGCTTCGAACTGAGTTGATATGATGGCGAGGTGCCTCGAACCCTGGGTTTTGTTCCCGAACCACCGAATGTAGGCTTTATTCCTGAACTGTGCTGATGATGCAGTGGGCCTCGACCCTGGGACGCATCCCGGAACTACAACTAATGTGTGGGTCCTCGATCCTGTGACACATCCTGAAACTGATGATGTAGTAGGCCCTCATCCCTGGGACGCATCCCGGAACTACAACTGACGATGCAGTGGGTCCTCGACCCTATGACGCATCCCGAAACTGCAACTGACAATAGGGGCCTCGACCCTGGGACGCATCCCAATACCGCTGACAATGTGGGTCCTCGACCCTGGGACGCATCCCAAAACTGATGATGTAGTGGGCCCTCGACCCTGGGACGCATCCCGAAACTACAACTGATGATGTAGTGGCCCTCGACCCTAGGACTCATCCCGGAACTGTAACTGACAACAGGGGCCTCGACCTTGGATGCATCCCAATACCGATGACAATGTGGGCCCTCGACCTTGGGACGCATCCCCGAACTACTGATGTAGCCTCGGCCTTCAAACTGATACTGATGTGGGCCTCACCCCAAAACTGATACTGATGTGGGCCTCACCCCTCAAACTGATACTGATGTGGGCCTCGCCCTCAAACTGATGCTGATGTGGGCCTCACCCTCAAAATAATGCTGATGTGGGCCTCGCCCTTCAAACTGAAACTGATGTGGGCCTCGCCCTCAAACTGATGCTGATGTGGGCCTCACCCTCAAACTGATGCTGATGTGGCCCTCATCCCCAAACTGATACTGTTGTGGGCCTCGCCCCCAAACTGATACTGATGTTGATGTCGCATATCAACATGCTGTATTGTCTCTTACGAGATAATCCTAATAGCTAAACATATTTTCGTCCTCAACGGATGCTTCGTGACGAAACGAGAGAACCTTCAAAGTACTTAATACACTCAAATCCGCTCGTCTGAATGAGTGATCTGAACTAGACTCCTAGTGTGTGTGTGCCAGGGCTCTTTCGCAGCTTAATCCTTAAGTAAGCCAACTCGATGATTTTGTCTCGGAGAATTGGATCACTGGGTCTAACCAACCAAGATGTCTTGATCATACTCTGTGATTACCTCCACGTACTCAACATGATATGGTTTTCTTATTTTTTCTTTTGTCTCTTTCTTTTCTTTCTTTTCATTTTGAACTTTCTTTTTCTTTTTCTTCTTTTTTCTTTTGCTCTTTTCTTTCTTTCTTTTTCTTTTTGACACACCTACCATTTAAGGTAGAACTTCTCCTCATGGTGGTCCTAATACTCGCCCATGGGTAGCTTCACGCTTATCGATTATAGGTGGTCTATTTTTTCCTTTTCTTTTCAGAGACTTTTTTCTTTGTTTCCAACCATATCATATATCGTAGCATAAGTAAACCAGGATGGACATCTAGGCCAACGGTCATTCACTGATCCGCCATCTCTTCAACTAGTTATATCGCCGACCACTCAGGCTTCTACTGCTAAAATCCCGTAATCAAGTGCTCGTGAGTCTAGCCGAGATCAATCCGTTCATAATACCAGATGAGAGCATATCTCGCACTTATCGTTTCTAAGGCTTCACCCTACAGCAAACAATTTCATCACCAAACATATGCTTCACTATCGAGGATTTCTCGCCTTTTTTTTCACTCACTCCACTAGAATTCTTCATTTCGACTGCTGGTAATATGGGCTTCGCCCCCTGGGATTCCTTCTTGAAACTGATACTGGTATGGACCTCAACCTTGGAACTCATCCCCAAAACTAATACTAATGTGGGCCTCGACCCTGGGGTTCCTTCCCCAAAACTAATACTAATACGGGCCTCAACCCTGTGATTCATTCCTGAAAACTGCTGACACTGTACTGTTGCTGCTTCTGGTTGGATTACATTTGCCGCTTTCTCTTTTTCTTCGTTGAAACCTGTGAATACAAAACAAAACAAAAAAAAAATACAGATACGTTATGTGTATGCATGCATGTATGAATGAATTTCCTATTCTGTTGGGTTAGGTCTTCTACCGGTGACTGGTCGGTCTTCTTTTCCTCAGGTAAAATACTGATTCAATCTATCCACATTGATCGGCTCAGTGAACTCCTTCCCTTCCAAGTCTGACAGCCTCACTGCCCCATTTCCTATTACTTTCTGGACTATGTAGGGTCTTTCCCAATTGGGTCTGAACTTTCCTATTGGATCCTTCGTCGATGGTTTTGACTACTTAAGTACCAGATCACCCTTTCTAATCTTAGTTGGACGCACCTTCTTGTTGAACGCTCGAGCCAACCTCTTCTGGTATAACTGCATGTGACATAAGGACTTCATTCTCTTCTCATCGAGCAATGATAGCTGTTCAAATCTCTGTGAGGCCCATTCTTGTTCAGGTAACTCTGCTTCTGCTAATACCCGCATGGACTATATCTCAACTTCCACCGGCAATACTGCTTCCATTCCGTAGACCAAAGAATAAGGCGTAGCTCCCGTTGCTGTTCTCACAGATGTTTTATACCCCCACAGGGCATACGGTAGCTTGTCATCCCAATCTTTGTAGTTTTTTGTCATCTTGGCTAATATATTCTTTATTATCTTATTGGCTGCCTCGACTGCCCCATTTGCCTGCGGCCTGTAGGGTGACGACTTGTGATGTCCTATTCCATACTTCTGTAGCATTGCCTTTGTTTCTCCTTGAAACTGGACTCCGTTATCTGTTACTACATGATGCGGCATTCCATATCGACATATGATATTCTAGGCTATGAACTTCGCCATATGCTTTGCTGTGACGTTGTGAAATGAATCGGATTCCACCCATTTCGAAAAGTAGTCTACTGCTACTACTATGAAACGATGTCCATTCGATGCTTTCGATCGAATTTCTCTGATCATGTCAATTCCTCATGCTGAGAAAGGCCACGGCTCTGATAGCCCATGCAACTCTGTGTGCGGCAAATGGTTCAAGTTACCGTGTGCATGACAATCGTGACAATGCTTTACCAGCTTTGTGCAGTCAGCTTCCATGGTCGACCAATAGAAACCTTGTCTGACTATCTTGCGAGACAGGTTCAATCCATTCATGTGCGGTCCACATACTCCGGTGTGTACTTCTTTCATTTCCTTCTGAGCCTCTTCTTTTCTTAAGCACTTCAATTGAATGCCATTCGCTTCCCTCTTGTACAGTTCTCCATTTAAACTCACATACTGGGAAGCCAATCTCTGATCGGCTATCCTGTCTTTTCTGTTTGCTTTTCTGGGAGTTCTCCGCATTCTAAATACCAATGTCATAGTACCAAGGTTTCCCATCATCGACTTCTACTTCCAAGATTCTTTCTATCTCATAAACTGGTTTGCTTGCCGTTGTCAACACCAGAGGTCTCATCACCAACTTCTCCGGATTTTCCCAAGTTGCGGCAAGTGTAGCCAATGCGTCTGCCATTTGGTTCTCTTCTCGTGGCAAGTGCTGGAATTTACAGTCGGGGAGGGCTTGTGCTAGACTCTTGAGGTGGAACAAGTAGGGTTCAACCGTTCTTCCTTCAATTCCCATTCTCCTTGCAGTTGTCGGACTACTAACATCGAGTCTTCATAGACTTCCACGCTCTTAGCTTTCAAGGCTATTAATGCCGTTAATCCGAAGGCACATGCTTCATACTCAGCCATATTGTTGGTTACTCCGAACGTCAACCTCTTGGCCATAGGTAGGGTTTCTCCTTCAGGGGTTATTATCACAATTCTGATTCCGGATCCTTTGCAGTTCACTGCTCCGTCGAAGTACATCTTCCATCCTTGGACTGTTATAGCTTGGATTTCCTCGTCTGGGAACTCAAACTTGTATTGATCTCCTTCTATCAGTTTTCATGCCAGAAACTCTGCTACAACTCACCCTTTGATTACTTTAGAAGTGAGGTACTCGATATCGAACTCTGTCAGCAATACCAACCATCTGCCTCACTTCCCAACTAGCGAAGGCACTGAATGCAGATACTTCAAAGGATTATTCTTTGCTACCACTTGTAAGATTGGAAGTAATGACGTAACTTTCTAGACGCCCACACTACTGCCAAACAAATCTTCTATACTTCTTGATAACGAGCTTCGTACGAAAGCATCTTCTTACTGAGGTAGTAGACTGCATGTTCTACCCCTGTCTCATCTGCTTGTACCATCATTCCCCCAGCGCTTTGGGTTCAATGGCCAAATATAATACCAAAGGTTTGCCTAGTCTTGGAGGTTTCAAAACATGAGGTTTCACCAAATATTCTCTGATCTTGTCTAAGGCTTCTTGGCATTGCTCATTCCATTTCACTGGTTGGTCCTTTCTTAGCAATTTGAAGATAGGCTCACATACCGACGTCAACTTGGCGATGAACCGACTGATGTACTGAATCTTCCTGAGGAATGCTCTGACTTCTTTCTCTATCTTCGGTGTTGGCATCTCAGTAATTGCCTTGATCTTCTCAGGGTCTACTTCTATTCCTCTCATTCCCACCGTGTGACCTAGTAACTTTCCTGACGTTACTCCGAACACGCACTTCTTGGGATTTAACCGTAGGTTGTACTTGTCGACTCGTTCAAGGAACTTCTCCAGTGCTTCTATATGTCCGCTTCTTGTCTCTGATTTCACCATCATGTTGTCCACATATACATCAATTTCCTTATGCATCAAATCATGGAATAATGTAATGGCCATCCGCTGGTAAGTGGTTCCTGCATTTTTAAGCCCAAATGACATCACCTTGTAGCAATACGTACCCTATTTAGTAACAAATGCAGTATTATGTTTGTCTTCTTCAGCCATAAGAACCTGATTATATCCTGAGAACCCATCCGTGAATGAGTACATGGAAGATAAAGCCGCACTATCAACCAGCATATCTATATGGGGTAAAGGGAAATCATCATTTGGGCAAGCTTTGTTGAGGTCTCTGTAATCTACGTACATTCTGACCTTTCCATCCTTCTTCGGCACTGGCACAATATTTGCCAACCACTCAGGGTATTTCACCACTTCTAGAAATCCCACATCTATATGTTTCTTGACTTCTTCTCTAACCTTCTCGGCCCACTCAGGTCTCATCATTCGGAGTTTCTGCTTTACCAGCTTCATATTTGGATAAGTCGGTATCGCGTGCTGGGCAATGTTTCTGTCTACTCTAGACATGTCCTCATATGACAAGCGAATACTTTGGCGTATTTGACTAACATCTCTTCTAATTTCTTCCACTTTTTAGAGGTAACCTCACTCACAATTAAGACTTCCTTGGGGCTTTCAAGCATACCAAGGTTGAATGCATTTGTTTTGGTTGAGTTGATGTCAAATATACTTAAGTCATGCAAATTGAAAGGGAGAGACTCAGACAAGTAAGTGAAATGAATGTATTTATTGCTAGCAGATGCAGGAATACATTCGAATAAATCAGAGAGATAAACATCTTCATCTTCCGCATATGCTTCATCCCCCACAGCCGGGTCTTCCTCGGTTTTCTTATTCTCTTCGAGGGTTAGAATCTCCAGCTTCATCAACTCTTCCTCCCACTTCTCTTCCTCCTTCGCAACTTCTGATGCCGGTGGTTTCTCACCCATCACATCCTGAAAGATCTCAAATTCGGGCACCATGACCCCGTTGACTTCTACTGGTTCAGGTTCCCCTTGATATCTTGTTGCCTTCACAAAGCATTCCGTCAGCTTCAACCCTTTCTTCTTAGCCTTCGGCTTATCCTCATCAGACTTGTATCCCAAACCCATCTCAGTGGTCTGCCCCTTGAAGTTAGCCAATGCTCCTCCAACATCTGAGCCTGTGTCTGGCTCGAACTTCATTTTCTCCATGATCCTCGGCACCTTAGGATCTACCCACTCCTCAAAGGTTGCCGACACTTGGAACCTCGTGAAAGGTCGTATTTCCAAAGCGGCCACAACATTGTCTACCTCAGCTCGGATGGTGACAATTTCTCCCCCGTACGGAAACTTAATAACCTGATGCATAGTGGAGGGCACGCCCCCAAGCTTATGGAACCATGGCCTTCCCAACAACAAATCAAAAGTTGTTGGATACCTAGCACTGTGAACTCGACCTCATCCTCAATTGGGCCCACTTTGACCATCGCAGCAAAAGTACCCTCAACTCCCCGCTTGCTATCATCGTAAGCCTTGATAGTCATATTGAATGGACTCATATCCGTCGTCTTTATACCCGGCCTAGCCAAAATCTTCAATGGGCACACATTGATGGATGAGCCATCATCTACCATTACACATGATGTCTTCTTGCCCCTCACTTCAGCTCTGATGAATAAAGGTCTATTATGGTTCCTTCCCTCAGCCGGGAGTTCCTCCTCAGAAAAGGTTATCACATGTGAAGCTTCTTTCTGCACCGATCCCATAAACATCATAGGGTTGGCATCTTCTGGTATTCTTATCTTACTCAAGGCCTCAACCATGGCCCGCCGGTGCTTCTGCGATGCACACAGAAACTCATAAATGCTTAGATGTGTTCGCGTCTTCTTCAACTGATGCAACACTACATCTCCTTCAGCATTATCCCCATTTTCTGCTATTTCTCTGCCATCTGGCAACACTTCCTTGCCCTTTTCTGTAGTATCACTGTAGAAACGCCCACTGCGGGTCATTCCTCTCACCTCCTCTTCAGCACTACTGGAGAAGTCTTCCCAGAAATTCTTCCCCTGCTCTATTTCATCCTCACTATTGCTATCCCAAATCCCCAGGAAAAGGCTTGGTTGTTAAAGGACTTGAGGACAAGGCTTTTAGGTAGGCCAGAGCTTATCATATAGGTAGCTTGTGGGACAAAGTGATAATTTGGTTAGGGGTTTCAGTGTGTGTTGGGCTGTTCTTTTTCGGGATTGGGTATTTTATGGGAATCTATGAGGTCTTGGATTTCGTGTCTGAGGTGGGCACAGTTGTCAGTGTCTTGGCTCTTCTGCTGGTGGTAGTGACAGTAAAGGTTTAGGTTACAGTGAGATGGTGGGGGATTGGGGAGTGGTCTAGCTTCTAAGGGTTTAAGGAACCTCTGTCTCGCCAACTTCTCAAGCACCTTAGACAAAGGTCTACCTAGGTTAGAAAATGCCGTTTTCTGACCTAGTTTACCTCGGTAGTGACAGGCTTGGCACCTGATGGTCCTCCAACAGTCCTCCTGTTCAGACTATAAAACTTCATGTTCTCTGCTTACTCTTCCTCAATGTCCATGACAGTCTCCCTCACTTGTCGAAAATCCGTAATCATGGAGGTCATCCTCCTCAGCTTGCCATAGATGGAGGGCTTGGTGCCCTTGATAATCATTTTGATATGGTCCTTTTCTGAGGGCCGATTCTACATTTTTAGAAGCTGGCTTCTCCAGCGGTCCACATAATCCTTAAAACTCTCCTCTGGCTTCTACTTGGTATTCTCCAAGTCGTGAAGCGACAAGTCGATCTCCAAATCTGTGACATATTGTTTCAGAAAGGCTTCTGCCAGTTCCCTCCAATCTTCCTTAACCTTCATTTCAAGGCCATGATACCACACTACGGGTGCCCCCTCAAGCGACATCCCAAACATCTTCTGAACCTGACGCAGCGACAGGCCCACGGAACTCATTACAGAAATATATTATCGGAGATGGACCCTCGGATCCCCGTTCCCATTGAACTGGCTTTGTCAGGCATTTTGAACTGAGCTGGCAGCTGCTCCTCAAAAGTCATCGCCTCATGATCCAACAAATCGTCATGATTACCCTTCAGCTTGTGGTTAACCGATTCCACTTGATCGTGGATTTTCCGCAATTCAGTCTAAGACCCGGCTATCCTTCCTGCGGCATACTCAGCCATGTCATCATCAAAGATGGAGACATCATCATTCAACTGCTCGGAGGGCCTCACACCTCTCATTCTCAGAGCCTCCCGCAGTGCTGGGCACAGCCATATTTGTCATAGCAGTAGTCAAAGCTTGCAGTTGCTCAACCTTAGTGAGATTAGCCTCCAGTTGATCCATACGAGATCCCTCGTTAACTGATTCGCTCATGTTCGCTAACGGCCTTTTGATGAGTCTTCCCTCTTCCCTAACCCAACAGATATCTATGATGTCTTTTAAAACCCTGAGTCAGAATGTATACGTGCGATGCATGTAATGTGTAAGTCGGCCCATTATCATTCTAAACGACTTCAAATGATAAGAGGCCTAAACGCAAAATGGCCCATCGACATTTTAGAAGCTTTTTGCCCAATTGCCATAAAGCACGGACTCATCCCAGTTTAAATGGCCCAACAAGCCCATACCTCATGACTGTTGGACAATTATGACCCATAGCGTCACTATTTGTACAGATTATGGTGTTGTTGTACAAATTAACTATGTGACAAGGAGATTGCACTCTTATCATTTGTGATTAGATAACCTAGATGTATAAATGATAGGAGGTCCCTATGATTAGTTCCTGGATTGAGATGATATGAGACAGTATCAGTCCATTAAGGATTAATCATTAAATAATCCCTAGTCGTAGTATTGTCGAGATTGGACATCGATAATGTGGAATAGACTAGTATTACACTTGTGCGCGTTTTGGGAGCACAACGGCATAGTTCTCATATATTTAAGTATTGGATACTTATGCAAGTGTGATAGGAGGTTGTGTTTACCGATGGTACGGAAAACAGCTTCACTCTGGATAGACCCCTCAGAATTCCATTGGTAGTATGACTATGTGTCTATGGAAGTCCGACATCAGGGTAGGTGTATTTGGTCTTAACCTGAGACTTGCACCACTAATACTTACGACAATCAATATGCTTTGGTTTTTGTCGTCCAGGGCTTTAACCGGTTCTGTGTACGCCTCTGCTGGGTATATTGAGAATCGTAGTGTATTGGGTGTGATGTCAAGACGGAAGTATCACTCCAGTCATAGTGGAGATGATGTCACGTAGGATTCGGAACTAGTGCTTGACCGGCGTAAACACACACGTATAACGCAAGCGCACGTATCGTTCAAGTAGTATAAAAATATCGATCCCACGAGGACTTAATATCTAAACTATTAATTTATGAGGTCAAATGATTACTAATATCTAACAAGTTGATTGATTGATTTGAAATGGTGACGATTCTAAATTTAAAAGCAAGTAAATAAAACTGTCGAAAATAGGTTTTCAATATTAAAAACTATCTAGGGTTGTGATTTCTTCCAATATCATTTTAAAGATGAAGTGGTTATCTTAAAGTTGGGTAATATATTGATTTATTAACCTGGAACACTAAATTATGTGTAAGCCTCTGTCGATGGTCAGACACAAATACCCAGTTTAACCCAATTGAACCATATGTCTATGTCAACCAAATTATCTGGATTCATTAAGTTTAAGTTCCAATTATGGCTACCCCCGCCCAACAGGTATATTCCTATCCTGTAAGGAAATCTATTAAAGGGTTATATATCCTCAAGGAAGATCGTGGGCTATTGAGTCTAAGGCTGAAACCTAAAATCCCTATGTCTAGTTCATTTTAGATTTACCAGATCAATTTTATTAATGGCCAGTTAATGAAAAAGCATTAAGTTTAAGACACAATAAATAAATCTTTATATTACCCATGCTATAATCTAACCCTTATAAAACGATGATATTGGATTTCATCACAACCCCAGATAACTAATTTAGTTACCACACATAACTAGGGCTAATAAAAACTTAAAAGTAAAGACATAAAATGAAAATGCTTGAAAGTAATTGCGGTAAAGTAAAGCTGAAAAGTAAATTACAATAAAATAAAATGCTAAGGTAAAAGGAATTACTTTTACTACTACTAATTTAGATATCTCCCATAAAATAATATATAAACTTGTGATATTATTTTACCAACCGACCAATCTGGCGGTATCCTGATTAAGTCAAATAAAGTCCAACCAGCCATATAGGCGGTAATATTTGTCCATAATCTAGCCATAAAGGCGGTACCAAAATAAATTTACCAACCGACCAATCTGGCGGTATCCTTGATTAGTCAGGTTTAAACCAGATTAAATTGAATTGCCAACCGACCAATATAGCGGTATCCTTTATTAATCAGTATTTTAAATAGTGAATATATTATTTTTAAGGGAGATTAATCTAAATAGTAATAGTAAAAGAATTACCTTTCACCCTAGCTTGGGAAATTACCTCCTCATTACTGAAAAGTAAAAACTGAAAAATTAAAGAAAGAAAAGTATTGTGAGTAAAAGTAAATTGCGGAAAGTAAAAACTGAAAAGTAAATAAAAGAAAGTGCGAAACTGAAAATTAATTACTGAAAACTAAAAATAAACAAACTAGATACAATCTTCTTATTTATTCATTAAGAATTTCAAGGAAGAAAGTATGAATTTTACAAATGAAATGGCTTGGTATTTATAGGCAAAATTTTGCCACCATCAAATCATCAATCAATTTTCCACCAAATCCATTATTAATTTCTCCACTAATTACTCCACCAAATCCATAATTGCTCCAATAATTGCTTATCTTGTTTGGTGGTGATTTGATAATTTTTAATTATTTATTAATTAATATTTTGCTTTGAAAATGATTGATAATGACTTTTAATAATTACACTGCACACACTTCTGGATGGTTCATCCATTTCGGTCATGAAATCATCAGAATTCGAAAATATTTTCTCTTTCAAAGTTGTAGATCTTTGAGTCTTCTTTAATCTAGAACTTGAATCAGCTCAATCCGATATCTGAGTAAAAAGTTATGACCAAAATACGACAGATGCGCAAAACTGGAATTTCCAAAACTGCACTTCGTCAAAAAAACGCCCTTTCAAATTTCCAATCTTCAAAATAATATATCAAGTCCAATAATTGCCCTTATTTGATCCACATTTCGTCCTAAATGATTTCATTAAGACCCGATATTATTTTATCTGCAAAATAAACTAAAACACATCAAAACGTTCATCAAACCCGAGAAACTAAACAAAATATTAAGTAAAAGGGGCGGTAAATATTGATATATTTTCCGCTCATCACACCCCCAAACCTAACATTTTGCTAGTCCTCGAGCAAAACAACAAAATAAAATTAAAATTAAACTAAGCCACTTTCGTAGGGATCACGGTTGCATTTAGCATATGCAACAAGCCTTTAAAACCATAGGTGTCCCTAGTGGACGAGTTGTAGTCTCGTGAGGGTTTACAGCAATGATACCCACAAACATTTTACAAAGTAAAAAGGTAGTAAAACTAATGCACACAAAAGCAAAAAGATAAGCGAAAAGAGAATAAAGATGTTAGTGACTAATCAGGTGAAACTTCTACTCCAAGTACTAGTTGTTGTTTTTTCTAAATTACCGAATAAGTAAATTCTCCGATTATTTTACCATTCTCCATATACACAGCTAACAAAATATTAATCAACTCATTTTTTCCACAACAGTCATAAGTGCAGTTGATAAGGAGTAATATTTTTGTCCTAAAGTTCTATCAGATTTCACACCTTTTTTATAGCATGGAATAATTTTCTGATTTTTCTGATTTTTTCTTTGATTTTTCTATTTTATTTATATACAATACTTCCGTCTATGTAGCGAGCTTTGGGTCGGTGACTCCCAAACCAGTTGGCTTTAGGGCACCAGGTGTTAAGACACCCCTACGAACTTAATTACTCAGACTTCAGATATATATATTTTGCAGTATCTTTGATCCATGTAACGAGCTTTGGGCCAGTGACTCCCAAACCAGTTGGCTTTAGGGCACTAGGTGTTAAAACACCCTTACAGACTTAATAACTCGGATCTCAGACGTTTTTTTTTTTTTTTTTTTTTTTTTTTTTACCATTGCTTTTTGAGATGCTTCCTCCAATTAAACTAGAGCACTGAATACTACAACTTTTCAATTTAGCTCATGTCTGTATGTTACTATATATGTTGATAATATCTGTTACTAAACATATGAAGATTCATTTTTAGTCAGTTTTAAGGAGAATTCACAAATTAAATAATTCAAAATGAAATAAACAAAAATTAACTTGTTTCGAAATAGGTTTGAGATACGTATCAGGAGTGGAAACTCCTTACTCAGCTATCTCTCACCAATTCACCTTTTTAGTCAGAATAAATAAAATACATAAAAACGCAAAATATTTTTATAATTTTTGAAAATTTTTCAATTTTTGTATTTTTTGAAAAATTTGGACTAAAAAATAAAAATAACAACAACTAAAAAAAAAAAACAAGGTACTGATCAACTAATTCCCTCCCCCAAACCTAAATGAGACATTGTCCCCAATATCTTAAACAATAGAAGAAGAGTTAGAAGATAATACCTGGTTAGCAGAAATCTACAGGAAATTAAAGGTTAAGATCCAGATTAACCCCGACGCCTCTTACCACGATCGTCCCCAGACCAATTTATCTTTGAAATGATAGGGTCAACTTGTGGTCATAGGCTATGAGTTGGTCTATTAGATCCGAAGCAGTTCTGGCAGTGAAGAGGAGTTCTTTCATAGGTTTTGACACGAACCCATTTCTCCGAGCATCATCAAGAAACACACAAAGAAATCATAAAATCCATCAACGTTAGCAGTCCAAGCGGTTTCTGGTGTATGTTCAGGTTGCCCAAGATAGAACTATAAAAATTTCCTCCAATGTGCCCAAGCCACCTGGCAAAGCGATAAAAGCATCAGCACAGTTAATCATTTCTACCAGTCGTTCAGACATACCTGGCACGATCAGTTCCTCTCGTTTGATGAACCAATAAGATTTGTCTCTGCCAAAGGTTTGGGATGATTCCCAAAAACATGACTGCCTCCTTCCTGTACAGCCTTTGAAACGATCCCCACAAGTCCAAGATTTCCTCCGCCATATATTAAGTGCATATTCCTTGCAGCTAAGACTCGACCAATTCCTGTGCTGCTTCTATGTATTGTGGCTTAGTACCAACACTACTACCGCAAAACACGCAGATGTTTTCAACTCGTCTTCTTGAAGTGGCTTCCATATATTTTTTTGTATTTCTTTTTCAACTCTGGACGCCTTCAAAAGTGAAATGACGGGCTGAATTTATAGTACCTGAAAAGGGTGAG